>ML339766.1:0-44134 GCA_005239505.1 Nicotiana paniculata | reverse complement strand
TATATATATATATATATATATATATATACTCCTGTTGGTTCATTTTGAGATATTATTTATGAAATTATGAGAACTGCCGTTTATTGTTTATGACTGTTGAGACAAAAGTAATGTGAAAGGTTTGGCCTGAATTGTGAAAGTTTTGATAGAAATAAATATATATGACTGTGATAAGGGTGGACAAAGGAAATAAATATATATGACTATGATAAGGGTGGACAGGGGAAATAAATATATATGGTTGTGATAAGGGTGGACAAGGAAAATAAATATATATGACTGTGATAGAAATAAATATATATGACTGTGATAAGGGTGGACAGGGGAAATAAATATATATGACTGTGATAAGGGTGGACAGGGGAAATAAATATATATGACTGTGATAAGGGTGGACAACGAAAATAAATATATATGACTGTGATAAGGGTGGAGAGGAGAAATAAATATATATGACTGTGATAAGGGTGGTGTGATGACCCAAAAAGTCATCTCTCATTTTATAAGTCAAAACTATGTTTCGAGGCTTTGAAAACCTCCTTTTATCTTACCTAGGTTTGCGTGCACAGTCCGAGCATATATTCGAAAGCTTTTATATGAAAAACTGAGAAAAATATTAATTTTGCCTTTAAAATTAAATTTAAGTTGACTTCGGTCAACATTTTAGGTAAACGGACCCAGACCCGTGATTTGACAATCCCGGAGGGTCCGTAAGAAAATATGGGACTTGGGCATATGCCCGGAATTGAATTCCGAGGTCCCAAGCACGAGAAATGAATTTTTGAAAGAAATTATTTTACTGAAATTATAAGAGTCTTTGGAAATTTGATTATATTTGAAATTGATGGTATCGGGCTTGTATTTTGGTTCCGGAGCTCGGTACAAGTTTAATATAGTATTTGAGTGATGTCTGTAAAATTTGGTAAGAAACAGAGGTCATTTGACTGATTCAGACCCGTAGTTGTGAAATTTGAAACTTTGAAAGTTCTTGAGATTTTCCTTTGATTTTTATGCTAAATTCGTTGTTAAGATGTTATTTTGGCGATTTGATTGCACGAGTAAGTCCATATGATGTTTTTAAGGTTGTGTGCATGTTTGGTTTGGAGCCCCGAGGGATCGCATGAGTTTCGGATAGGTGTCAGAGTGTTTTTGGACTTAGAAAACCTACTGTAGTTTGCTGTATTTGGTGTTTGGGATTTTATTCTATGTGAACGCATGGTAACCCACGCGAACACGATGAACAAACGGGGAAGGGGCGGGATTTGTACTATGCGAACTCGGCCAGTGGCTCGCAAACGCATAGAGTAGGAGGGGGGGGGTCAGGGATTAGGTAGGCTATGCGAACACAACCCTTTTTATACGAACGCGAAGGCCAGGGCTGACTAAGACTTCGCGAACACGTAGTCATACCTGCGAACGCGTAGTTCCCCCTGGGGCAGTGCTTCGCGAACGCGACAGGGTTCATGCGAACACACTGAACACTGTCGCCCAGCACTTAAAACAATAGAAAAACGGGATTTTAGCCATAACTTCATATTTTCAAAACCAAGGAAGCTTAAGGGCGATTTTTGAAGAGGGATTTCATCACCAAATCATAGGTTAGTGTTCTTTAACTCATTTTCCATTTACACCCATTAGATTTCTAGGCCTAAATCTTGTTCTTCAAGGGTAAAAATTAGGAATTTTAGAAGAATTAGGGATTTTGCAAATTTCGGAATTTAGACCTTAATTTGGGGTCGGATTCCGAAACTAATACATATTCGGGCTCGTGGGTGAATGCATGATCGGGTTTTGATCTGAACCTCATGTTTTGACCAAGCGGACCCGGGGTCGATTTTTGAATTTTTGGGAAGAATGATAGGAAACTCATAATTAAGCATTGGGATTGAATTATTTAGCGTTTATTGATATTGTTAAGCTGATTATGTCTAGATACAATTGAATTTGAGGCGAATTCTAGAGGGAAAGCGGTATTGAGGCTTGAGTTTGGTCGTGGAATTCGAGGTAGGTGTTTGGCTTAACCTTAGCTTAAAGGAATAGGTATGGTGTCTTATTTGCTACTTGTTAGTGTAATGTGCAACGTATAGGTGTAGTGACGAGTATCTATACGTTGGAGTCAAGCATGCCCGTGAGTCGAGTATTGCGATTTATGTGATATTTCATCAAACATTGCTTGAGTTTAATTTGATAATTATCCATGTTGGTGGTATTTCTTTGGTATTGATCATTGTTGAGTATTGGTTCAGGTTAGGAATTATTACGTGAAGTTAAGTAACTAAGTGAGATTGGTTATAGTTGTTTCCTTTGCCGGGATGATACTGATTCTACTATTGGCTCCCTTGTCGGGACGTTATGGTTTTTATTATTATTAATTGTTGATTTTTCTTGCCGGGTTGTTGTTATTGATTTATTTGGGTGAGGAAGAGTGTTAAAGCACGAAGGGTGATGTCGTGTATGATATTGTGTGGATGAGCGTAAAAGCACGAAGGGTGATGCCGTGCCATATTATGAACTTAAAAGCACGAAGGGTGATGCCGTGCCATTTCTATTAAATTATGGTGAGGATGAGAGTAAAAGCACGAAGGGTGATGCCGTGCATTCTATTTATTGTTTGATGAGGATGAGAGTAAAAGCACGAAGGGTGAGAGTAAAAGCACGAAGGGTGATGCCGTGCATTCTATTTATTGTTTGATGAAGATGAGAGCAAAAGCACAAAGGGTGATGTCGTGCACTTGTTTTCCTTGTGTTACTATTTTTGTAGTTTAAGTTGATATTTGATTTGTTGCTTTATCCCATTATTCCCATTAATTAATACTCTCTCCCCTCAACATGTTTTCCCCTTCCTTATTTGGTATCTAGTTGCTTATTTCTTGTCATTATTATTGTTTTGTTTCGTACATGATTAAACAATATAGGTTTATTACGTTGTCGTGTCCTAGCCTCGTCATTACTTCGCCGAGGTTAGGCTCGACACTTACTTAGTACATGAGGTCGGTTGTACTGATACTACACTCTGCACTTTTGTGCAGATCCCGGTACTGGACTCTTAGGACGTTAGATCAAGGTTGTTGCCTTCAGTCCAGTGGAGACTCTGAGGTAGTTTTGCAGACGTACGCAGGCCTTGGCATCCCCTCCTATTTTATTTCTATTATGTTCTTATTTACTTCTGAGACAGATGCATACTTATATTTAGTTCAAACTTCTATCTGTATTATTCATAGACAGTCCGTGAGATTGTGACACTTATTCTGGGAGTACTTCGATTCCGGATTTGGTATTAGTATTATATCAACTGTTGAATCATGTTATCTCGTATTTTAAATTCTGTGATTTTATTATAAAGTCTGGTTATCTGTAAAAAAATAATAATTGAATAAGGTAAATAAACATTAATTGGCTTGCCTAGCGGGTTCAATGTTAGGCGCCATCACGGTTCCGACGGTGGAAAATCCGGGTCGTGACAGGTGGACAGGGGAAATATATATGAGTGTGACAGGTGGACAGGGAAAATATAAAATATGACACTGATAAGGGAGGATAATTATGATTTACTGATTTTATTACAAAGATTTGGAAATTTATTGTTTTATCCTACTGTTTTCCCATATCCTGCACATTTGGTTATTTTTAAATTAAAGTTTAGAAATTTGGAAACTTGCGTTAAATTTTGGTGACAGCTGAGGTCTGGAATAGGCGACCGAGTTATATTTGTTGTTTCAGTTTATATTTTCTTGTTTGTGTAGAATTATTTTATTGCATTATTATATATATATATATATTGTCACAGGTTAAATTATAATTGTCACGCCTTAGCCTCGTCACTACTTCATCGAGGTTAGGCTCGGGAATTACTCAGTACATGGGTCGGTTGTACTGATACTACACTCTACACTCTTTTGTGCAGATCCAGGTACCGACTAGCAGTAGAGATTTTTAGTAGCCGCTATTCATTATCTGAAGACACGAGGTATATCTGCCGGCATTCGCAGATCCCGAGAGTCTTCTCCTAGTTCGTATAGACTGTTTTATATTTTTGCAAAACAGTATACTAGTTCTTTCAACTCATTATTTGTAGTATTCTTTAGTAGTTCGTGAATTTTGATACCAGACCCTGGGGTAGTCATAGAATTATTTATATAATTAGTTCATGGCTCGGTTTATTTATTATTTTATATTTGGAGTTATTCTTTAGAAATTATTAGATTAAGTTTACTTTAAATTTATTTTATTATATTTAAATGAATAATCAAAGGAAAATTACTAATCAAACTCTAATATTAACTTGCTTAATAAGCGTGGTGTTAGGCACCATCACGATTCCTAAGGCTGAGAAGTTCGGTCATAACAAAAATGTACCGATGGAAATGCATGTAACATTCTCAAAAGTAAACTAAAGCACATCATTGTCAGAAGTCAAAAAAAGGAAAGTAATATTGCCTCGGGTCAACTTCGAAGAAGCATTTCAACAAGCACCTGCTCAGCATAGACATGTGAGAGCTATATTTATGCAACAAGATTCATAATTGAACTCCTTGAATAGGCCTAATCTATCTATATAATTATAAAAGTACGAATATAATATCGGTTTATAAAAATAACTTTAATTATCTCATAATAAAATAACATAATTAAAATTCTAGATATTAGCTTTATAATTCTATTAGATTTAGGACATAATACTACACGTTAGGAATCTTACATGATTACCTTTATGAATCCTATTAGTGTAATTACTTTCGGGCATAGATAATAATACGACATGTTAGCGTGCATACCTAATACCTTTAGGAACACGTTATGTTTCCTTTTAATATAATTACTTTCGGGGTAGAGACATATTTTTAGTCATGTAATCTTATTACTTTTGGGATATATTTCTTAAAAATTTATATTACTAATTTAATTTGAAAATGTATTATATTGTCCAAATCCATATAGAAAAAGGAGAGCCTATATTATTATAAAAACACAAATATAATATTAATAGACCAAAATAGCTCTAAAATTTAAATGAAATAACTCATAGGGAAAGGACATAAATGTAATAACCTATTTTTTGGACTAATTTGAGAATGTATTATATTGTCCAAATCCATTTAGAAAAAGGAGATCATGTATATTATAAAAGTATAAATACAATATTAATAGACTAAAATAGCCTTAAACTATTAAATGGAAGAACTCATAGAGAAATGACATAACTACAATAACCTATTTTTGGAATACAATACCTCTATGCTAATTTTTAATATTTAAAATTTTAAAATTAATAAAATTTTGTCTATTAAATTTTTATTTAAATATGTAGGAATGTTTAATAAAATCAGTTTCATAAGAATCCTCCATATTGATAATATATTATCACCCCATAATGTCTAATACCAAAAAAAAAAAGTAATATTAAATGGCCTGCATAAAGAGTTGAAATTGAGAAAATAATATCCCTGCGATAATATATTTGTATATTATATTTGAAATATTTTCCTGCTCAAATAATATTTTTTTAATCAATTTTTACGTGTAATCCGAAAAATACTCAATTATTAAACAACAACTAAGAAAATGTTTAAGAATATAAATGTGTGAGAAAAAGAAAATATTAATTGGTAAGAGTCAGTACCACTAATGATTTTACAAACATAAAGATCTAAAAGTGAAATGTCATATGAATTTTTTTAATCTTTAAAAATAAAATTTATGACAGATAAAATTATAATTAAGATTAAATATTCAAAACAAGAGATGAACTAATATTAAGATCTGAATCAAACTAGAATAAATTCAATTAGTTTTAAAGTTCAACATATGAGTAAATCTCTTATTCAAGTTAAAAAAAAACTTAGAATGCATAAAAAGAGCGTTAAGGATTAAAGAATTAGAACACAAAGTAAAAATGTTAGTATATTATTAAGAATCAAAATGTTATACAAGTGTCTAAGGAAGCACAAGCTTTCAAGACTATATTATAAATAATGGACTCTGGTATAGCGAGATTATTCCTTGTAGATGCCTCCGACGGAATCAAAATAATATTTCTCTGTCATGCATTACTTGCAAAGATCATATCAAGAGGCATGATACCAACAACGATTTATTGTGAGGCTACCCACTTTAAATTTGATATACCTCTTTAAATAACTTAAATAACCATCACAAATATATCAAAGCAGAGCAATGGTGCTAAAATTTTAAGGAGAGTAAAATTGATAATATGGGATGAACCACATGGCTGAGTGTCAAACGATCAAAATAATTGCCCGAAATTCTAGAGATATGTGGGATATTAATGAATCGTTTGGTGAAAAATTAATGGTTTGGGAGGTGATTTCTGTCAAATACTACCAATATTTTCAAAATCGACAAAAGTAGAGACTTTAAAAGCTAGCTTGCCAATGTTATACTTATGGCTTCGAATGACAAAGATTCAACTGACAAGAAATATAAAGTAAGAACAGATCCAGTATTCAGTATCTTCTTGATTTGTGTCTGAAACGAAGAAAAACATTCAATAAAAGATGATTTGGTTCTTCCTGAACATTTGGTTATCAACTCTAATAATAATAGTAGTGTATTTAATAAGAGAAGTATTTCTATCATTATATTAAAACACTTAGCTAGCATAAATAAATATGTTTGATCAATTAAAAAAAGGTTGATTGCAAAATTTTATAGTAAAAATAAAATATTTTTCAGTTTTGACTCAGCAGAAAATGATACCAATAATTACTACCAAGAATAATACTTAAATATCAAATGGCCTTCTACCATACATGTTTATTATCAAGCTTATTTTTTTTACTATGTTAGTGTCACCGTATATATAATAGAATAAGTTAAAATTGATTTTTCATTGTATATAGGTTGATTTGGAGATGGTATATAGAAGTTTTGACAATAACGTCACAAATGCAAAAATTATGATACTGATCAATGTGCTTCTAAGTATATTCTTATCCTGAATTCAACTTCGGTCTTCCAAAACTAAGGAATATCCTTTTAAATTTGCGTGAAAATAACATGCACCTTCAACTGTCTGGACGCGTAGGCAATCACCCTACCGTCCTGCATCAGAACTGCCCCAAGGCCAACCCTCTAACCATCACAATAAACTGTATAAGAACCTGAACCCGTAGGCAAAATCAACACCGGAGCTGTAGTCAAAACTGACTTGAGCTTCTGAAGGCTCTCCTCACACTCCTTAGTCCACCTGAACTGAGCACCCTTCTGAGTTTTTAGTATGTTTATATTTTGCAAGTATAATGAATAAAGCACAAGAACAAACATCCTAAATATTGGACTATATTTATCGCAATATGTCTTTTTTTCTCGAACAATGATCACGCTCAACTATGTCTTATAGAAAGACTAAACGGGCGCTGCAAATATAATCCGGGGTATTACGCCCAGAGTCGATCCCACAAGGAATTTACATATCAATCAAGCTGTCAGAATACGCAACTTTTACTTAATCAATTTTCTCAAGACTTTTGAATATCAATTGCTGATGTTTTACTATTTCTACTGACAAAATCAATAAACTAACGATTAACTAACAATATGGTGTAAACAATTATAATAAAGGTCTAAGGTTATGGTTTCCCCCGTCGGTGAACTTCCTTCTCGGATACTTCATATAGTTTGATTAGTTGTCTCTATCAATCATGAACACTCTATCTACCATAAATCTCTCTCAAGTAATTATTATAATTTACTAGACGCACTCTCTCAAGTTACGCTAGTTAGATGGCATTGAAGTTCACTTTAGATTGCACCCAAAGTATTGTTATTTCTAATCCAACCTCTAAACCCTCGGTTATGACTTTTGTCTATACTCCGGGAGTGATGTTGTTAAAAAAACTACCTAAATATGCACTCTGTCTCAAGTAGATACATAATAAATAGGAACAACTAATTGAGGATCCTTTCAATTAACTACAACAAGAACGTAGTTGAACAAATAGAGATTAACAACCAACCAAACTATACTAATATCACGATAAGTTCATCCCCCAACGGGTTCCACCAAAACCCTAGATTAAGGAAATTAGATAGTCATGTTCATAATAATCAAATCCCAAAATACTTGCATAAATAAATTACAGAGTAATGAATAAAGGATGTAAAAATCAATGTTTTGCTTTGCTGAGTAGTATTCCACAGGCTTTTCTTCACTCTAATGGCATAAGTTTCTCAAAGTTGTGTTTTTGGGTCTATTTATATGTTTGGGATTAACCCTAAACGTGTAGAAGACTTCTATTCAAACCGGGAAACACTTAACATCTTCAAAACTAGGACTGGGCCGGATCAGGGGCCAGGCGTTATGGGTCAAACGCCCCTTAAATGCCTGGTCCTACCAGGCTTTATATCCCAAACGCCCGGCTAATGCCTGGTATGACCAAGCTTTACCGCTCAAACGCCCGGGTATAGCCGGGTTCACTCCATTTTGACTCTTGTGCATATTTTCGACGTTTATCCATCCATTTAGCTCGGCTTCCATCTCCAATTCACCTACACATGAAATAGACTCAATCATGCACATACGAAGTGTATTTTTATCATTAACGCACAGAAAATGTAAGGCACATAATGTGTTAAACCATGAATTCTAGCCACACAAGACCCCACACTTAAATATTTGCTCGTCCTCGAGCAATCAAACTACACTCATGAACACAACTTATTAAGCAAATCCCTTAACACGTTATACCAAGAATTTTTAAAACAGTTCAAGCACAGAGGTGTGACATCCTCGCCTCAATAATCGACTCACATATACCATGCTTTATTCACAATCCATTCACTACTCTAACATAGAGGTCAACAACATTACCTTTCCTTCATGAGTCATGTGCCCTCACCAATTCAAAGAGCTAGTTCCACACACAATGAAATTTAAGAACACTTAGGAACTCAAGATCAAATAATTCACTCACTCTCAGAAGTAATATTCATATGCCACAAAAGATGTACCATATGTTTGCCCGTAGTGTACTACTCTACTAATCGAGCTCATTCAGTCTAGGATCAAGTAGGACTTTATTTGGTAGTAATGTAGGCCGCGGGACGGGTAAGATACATTTAGATATAAGAGTGACTACACCTCCCTAAGCACTTTAATACATATACTTCAGCGTTCAACCTCAAACTTATATTAAACCAACTCCAGCTTCACATCAATGTTATTACCCCATACTTCTCTAAGCACAATTACATTAAGATTCACCACTTGTCACGTAATATATATATATATATATATTTTCAACAATACAACTATTTATTTTTTTCTTCTTTTTCTCTTTTTTTTTCTAAGTGACTCTTACTTTTTCAAAACAGTGCACCTTTCTCCTTATTTCAATTGTTCCCCTCAAAAACCAACCTACCACCCCACACATTAACTTTTCCATATTTCATCACATTTCCAGTGTTTACGAGAGGTGACAAGGTTCATGTCAAGACCCAATTTCCCACACGAGTCGTGATGGCGCCCAACAACAGGGTTAGGCAAGCCAACATAAACTCTACTAAGTGTTACCCTTCCCATGTGATTAATTAATC
This sequence comes from Nicotiana paniculata, assembly GCA_005239505.1. Taxonomy (NCBI): domain Eukaryota; kingdom Viridiplantae; phylum Streptophyta; class Magnoliopsida; order Solanales; family Solanaceae; genus Nicotiana; species Nicotiana paniculata. Next base: position 34,579 of record ML339766.1, on the reverse strand, counting down.
CAGCTTTTACCAGTTTTAGGCATTTATTTACATGATATTAGCCGGTGACATGAAAATAAGACATCTGATACGTGAGTCAAAAGATAAGCATATATATGAAAATGCCGCCCAAAAACCCAAATGTACGCACGTGTGTGCCAGGAACTAGTGTCACGAGTATCACGGGCAACTATCAGAATACCCCAGAATACATAAATATATACAATCCCATAGTCTGAATGAAGTAGACGGGGGAAATAACAAAAGGAAACTCCAGGATGCTGCTAGAGATCGCCAAGAAGAGCAGCTCACCGCGAAGTCGACTCCACCCAGTCAGTATATAGCACCAACCTGATATTCAGATGTGCCAGCCTCCTGACCTGTACAGTCAAGTACAGAAAGAAAAGAAGAAGTGCAACATGAGTACATAATAGATATGTACCCAATGAGTATCCCGCCCAAACTCGAAGGAGTAGTGACGAGAGGTCGACTAGATACTCACTAAGGTCCAAAAATATAATATATATGACGAAATATGTCTAAAACAATAGACATGGAAAAACAGTGAGCAACAAGTATGTCGCAAATAACGAAAACCAAATAATAACTGAAAAGGGAAAACAAGGTACCAAAAACTTACTCTTAACCAATGCTTGACACTCCCATTTTTATATTAAGCGACTCAAACTCAAGTGGACATACACATACCAGGACAAGACAACCGGCCGGAGTCATAAAGGTGGTCATAAGGACTTGGGTCATAAAGTTATCCCACGATTGCGAATCATACCTGCGACTCACGTGCTGACTCGATACAATAATAAGCTATCCCACGATCGCGCATCATCCCCTGCAACTCGTGTGCTGACTCGATAATAATAAGCTATCCCACGATCGCGCATCATCCCTGCGACTCGTGTTCTGACTCGATAATAATAATAATAAGTTATCCCACGGCCACACATCATCCCTGCGACTCGTGTGATGACTCGATAATAATAATAATAAGCTTCCCACGGTCGCACATCATCCCTGCGACTCGTGTGCTGACTCGATATCAAGTGTATATATGTATATATAAGTACATGTGTGTACCAACTTAACAGTGAACTCAACAGGACTGTGACAATACCACAAATAGCCAACCGGGATCCAAATCAAAATGTTTCATGTTTCCATAACAGTTTAACAACAATTTCAACTCTTATCACATGAAAGGTACAAATAAGGCACATAGTAGCATGCTCGTGAGTCCTAAAGCTACCCGACATAGCAATATAGTCGCCACGTACGGGCTCTCGTCACTTGGTACGTACGCAGCCCCCACAACATGTATACATAGCAAACAAGGAACCTATGGGGACATTTCCCCTTTATAAGGTTGGAAATGAGACTCACCTTTCGACGAAACCACCCCTCGGATCAAGGATGCGCCCGAATCTCCGAAATCTACCCTCGACGACTCGAAACTAGCCAAATATAGTTCAACAACATCAATGCATGCTCAAAGTAGGAAATTCATTCTAGCCTACCCGATTTTTGACATTCTTGAGGAAATTCTAAAAACCAACCCCGGGCCCACAAGCTCGGATTCCGAAAATTCTCGAAGGGATCACTCCCCCGAAGCCTAAGGATCAAAATTATATGATTTATACAAGAATTCATAGCCTTAAATGGATAATTCTCAATTTTTTTCTAAAATCCCAATTACTACCCAAAACTTATATTTTTCTAGGAATTAGTAGAGAATTTTCTTGACAATTCATGAATTTAATTAGAAAAAGGGAGTGGAATTACTTAACTCTTGGAGGAATTGGTCGAAGATCAGTTTTCTCAAGCTCTTGGGCTCAACAATGGAGGTTGGGGGTGGAATTATGTGATGAAACCCGTGTTTTTTAGACATTAAATAGGTCTGTCTCACAGGGATTTTCGCACCTGCGACTTTGGGACCGCAGGTGCGGTCCCGCACCTGCGAAGAAAATGGCTGCACCTGCGGAGGTTGGGCCTGGGAGCTGGGGTCGCACCTGCGAAGGAAAATCCGCACCAGCGGAGTCGCACCTGCGAATGAATCCCGCACCAGCGGAATCGCACCAGCGGGCACAAGTCCGCACTTGCGAAAGAGGAGGGGTCCATGGGTTTCCTGCACCTGCGTGAAGGGGACCGCAGGGGCGGTCTCGCACCTGCGCTTGGGCGACCGCAGGTGCGGTCACACCAGAAGCAGCTGCACCAACATTCGATTTTGCTGGTTTTTGGCCCCGTGCGGGGTCCAGGAGGCCCCTGGGCCCACCCGAGCCCCTGAACAATTATACCAACAAGTCCCAAATCATATGACGGACTCGCTCGAGCTTACGGAACACTCAAAACATCGCTAAAACTAAAAATCACCCTCCAAACCCTTTGAATCCAACTTAAGAACTTTAAGAAATTCTAGATTTCATTCCATTGTGCCGAACGGGTCTATACTACTCGTAATGACCTCAAATTTTGCAGGCATGTCATAATTAACATAACCAAACTATTTCCGGTCTCAGAATTCCGTTCGGACCTCGAAACCACAAAAACGCGTCCCAAACCAAAATATGGACTTAAGGAACTTCTTATTTCAATATTGGGCGCCGAAATGCCCCCGTGTCATCAGAAACCCAATCTGAACATACGCCTAAGTCTGAAATCATCACACGAAGCTACTGGAACCGACGAAACTTGATTCCGGGGTCGTTTACCCAAAAAGTTGACCGAAGTCAAACTTGGCCTTAAAGGCCTACCTTAAGGAACCAATTGTTCCTATTGCACTCAAACACCTCCGAATCCCGGTCCACCAGTCCCCGAAAGTCATAAATCATAAAATGATGCTATGGGAAGTTCTTTTAGGGGAACGGGGTCCGATAATGCAAAACGACTGGTCGGGTCGTTACAATTCAAATATATTATTGATTCAAACAAAGGGGTATGGGTTGTAATGTGTTTGCCAAAGAAACAAGATTATAGGCTCAACGGGGTTAACTACGATACATAACAATTAGGTGGGTAAAATATACATAGCTGGCTCAACAAAGAAACGCCTATATCACTTCCAAGACTGAACAAAACTACTATTTCGCTTTGCACACACACATGGCAAGTTCTAGACATCAAATGCAATGCACAGAATAACATACAAACCTCACACACACATGGCACATAACTCACTTAGGATTGGATCTATCACGACACTCCAGTCAAAGCAGTTAAGAAAATTTAAGAATCCACGATTTAAGGTATTTATCCCGGAGTCAAAAAGTTGAGCCTAAACGTCACAACCAAAGTAATGAATATTCTCAAGGCATCACAACGTTCCGAGATATTGCTACGATTAATCCCTCAACCATGTGGTTACTACTCCTAAAAATTAAAAACTACCTACACCTGGTTCAATTAAAAGCCCTTGGAAAAGAACCGTGGTCCAAATAAAAACCAAGGGGAAATTACTACACTACCTAAAACAAAAAAAAACTTTTTGGTATTTTCTTTAGACTTACTTCCCTCAAGAGAATTGTCTAGGAGGTCCATCGTCGGGAAGAGTCCACATATTTCTAATTTTTTTTTGTTTAGTTCTACCTAAAATAAAAAGACTGCAGAAAAAACTACAAAAACTTAAAAGAAAAATCATTTACTTTAATGAAAACAAAAACTACAACAAGAAACCATATAAGGTACAACAATTCCACAACACATATGTACGACACCCCACACCTAATTCATGCAATGTCCTCAGTGCATCATGTATAGACAAAACAAGAAATAAAAGTAAGGTGCAAGAAACTCCCTGATCATTCAACTTCTTCATCATCGGACGCTCTCCGTTCCTCCTCATACTCATCTTATCCATCATCTTCCTCATCTGAGCGCCTCGGCTCTGCATCAGATTCTTCAGGTGTGTTGATATCCTCACATCTGGGAGCCTGTATCCCTCACCTTCTCCAATCATCTGCTGAGCGTGAGCATTGAGCGTGTATCTCTGATCCAACTCATCCCTCTCATCAACTGACGCTGGGCGACCTCCTATGCGCAACTGCAAATCCATCATCCCATAAAGATGGGCTATGAAGCTATCATCCCGCGCATTGCGCTCGGCATTGGTCAGTGAAGACTCTTCTTTCAGTCTTAAGCCAGTGATGTCAGTCTCTCGGGCGAGTTGACCAATGGTATGGTCAAAGTTGGGATCAACCACTACATTTTCATTTAGCAGGAACTGAGTAAGGAAATTTGGGAATGGTATTCGATCAATTCTATTGTTGGAACGCACCAACCCCATTTGATAGCGCCTCAGATGGCCCACATTCAGTTTCTGCCTCGTCATGAGGAAGTAGAGCACACAAATCCTCTCTCGGTTGATTAAGGTGTCATGGTTGCACAATAGTATCTGTGAATTAATCAATTTAAGCCACACCTGTGTTTCAGCCTTCATCTTCTTCTTGGGAAACCTTTTATGGCAATTTGTGGCTCTATCCCGAATCCAAGTAGCCCTGGAATCAACCCCACAAAGTGTGTGCCTCACCTCTCTATAGTTAGGATGGTGGATGAATTGATCTAGAGGCTCCACCGGAACATTTGGTGCACCTAGAAAGTCACATATGGCCTTGGCTGAAAAATCCACCAAGTGCCCACGAATTGGCACCAGTTCCTCCTTGTCCTTAGGGTCAAATCCTGCATAGAATTCCCGGACTAAGTTAAGGTTGATGTTTCCATTGTGCCTGAACACATATCCTAAACCCAACTCATGGATGCTCCTCCAAATCGACAGGAATTTTGTACTTAGACTCCCTTCCTTAATGGCTCCTTCAGGGTGAACATGCTTGGGATTGCATCATGCATACCATTCCTGGAGTGTGCTGGTATGCTGTTGATACCATATTCCCGTTGGCCAACAAGTTGTTGTCTCATAGCAGCCACAACAGCTACTGCTTCTTCACCAGTCATACTGGAAGTAGCATCTCCCCCTTTTCTTTTCTTCTGAGGTGGTGGGGGTTTACTTTGGTTTTCACTGGGGCCGAATACGTGACCTTTCCCTTGCCGGTGGCTTTTCTGGGTAGCATCGTTTGCCCTGCAAAAATGATCAGTAGTTAGTGGGTGTCAAAGTATATACTATACGCTTTCCCACTTTGCCAAGGTTACTCAGACTTCACCTTGCTGAGTTTATGAACAATTGACACACAACTGCTACCCATTGGCTTCTCGTGAGCCACCTTACACTTAAAATTTCATGGAGTTCAAGATGCATGACACTAGTGGTTTGTTTCGCGGAGACTCAGGCTCCAGACGGGATATGTATTGCCATTGAGGCATTACATCGAGCACTTGGCTAGCACAATAACCATGGGTGCTCTTATGGACTTGAGGGACTATCTCATGTACCCAAATCTGTCTGGGGTTCCATAATACCACTTATCTTTACAATTTCAGCCCATTCCTAGAGGGTTTCGGGGATTGGGGTTCACAACACAATATGACCATGAAATTCATAAACCCATAAAGAATCAAGGATACACCTTTCGTATTTGTAACACCCAATTCGAAGTAGCAAAGGATAGAAATAGAATCATACCTCAAAGATTGATGTGTGTTTTTCTAATGAAGTGCACCACAAAAATCACACCTGCGCAGATCTGTGTGTGCTGTGGGTGTTGTTGTAGTGAAGATTTGTGTGTTAATCTATGTGTTTTGGTGTGGGTATGGGAGAAACTCAGTGTTGGTTGTGTGCTTTGGAGTAGAAACTTTCTTGAAAGAGGGTTGGGAGATGTAAACATAAGAAGAGGGGACTTACCTGGAATTTGGTGTGCGTTTTAGTCAAAAATCCCGGGCACCCTGGCGTTCGCCAAGCGTTAGAGTTGAAACTCCCAGACCCCCCTGGCGTTAGCCAGGCGTTTTAGGCTTAACGCCTGATGCCCCCTGGCGTTAGCCAAGCGTTTGAGGCTTAACGCCTGGGGTCTTCTGGCTTTTGCTGGGCGTTTGAGGCCTAAAGCCTGCTTGACCCCGGCTTTGTCCCCACTTTGCGTCATGCTAAAACACTGCTCCTTTCACCCGAATGCACTTGCAAGCTCGTTAGTACCTATAATTACATGAAATACTTCTTGCTATACTAAGATTTAACTACGCATTGGGTTGCCTCCCAACAAACGCCTTAGTTAATATCGTGGCATGACAATTACAACAAGTCAATAGGTTGCCTCCTATGAAGCGCCTGATTTAACATCGTGGCACGACGCAGAATGAATGCAATTCAAGGATCGTTTAGTCTTTTAGGTTCAACCAGATGCACAATAGCCAACACACTGGCTTCATTCATTCCGACATACCTTTTTAGTCGTTTTCCATCGACCTTGAAGGCGTTAGACTCATCCTCAGCAGTAATTTCCACCGCACCATAAGGAAATACGTTGACCACCTTAAAAGGGCCAGACCATCGGGACTTGAGCTTACCCGGGAACACTCTTAATCTTGAATTATAAAACAATACCTTGTCCCCTGGTCTGAAATCTCGGTCCACAATTTTCTTATCATGTAATCTCTTCATTCGTTCCTTATACAACCTGGTGCTTTCAAATGCCTGTCCTCTGAACTCTTCCAACTCGTGTAACTCTGTGACTCGATTTTCCCCAGTAGTATCGAGATCCAGGTTCAACTGATTCAATGCCCACCAAGCTCGATGTTCTAATTCCACGGGCAGGTGACTGGCCTTACCAAATACCAACTTGTATGGAGGAATACTGATTGGTGTTTTGAATGTGGTTCTATAGGCCTAGAGTGCATCATCAAGTTTCTTCTCCCAATCAGTTCTTGTGGCGTTAACTGTTTTGGTCAGCACACTCTTTATTTCACGGTTGGAGACCTCAACCTGCCCGCTAGTTTGGGGGTGATACGGGGTTGCTACCTTGTGACGTACATCATATTTAGCATGCAACCTTTCAAAGACACGATTGCAAAAATGAGTGCCCCCGTCATTAATAATGGCCCTTGGGTTCCCAAAACGGGTGAATATATTCTTCTTTAAGAACCCCACCACCACTCGTGCATCATTGGTGGGGAATGCTGTAGCTTCTACCCATTTGGACATGTAATCTACAGCAACCGGTATGTACTTGTTGCCGTAGGAGCTGACGAAAGGCCCCATAAAATCTATCCCTCAAACATCGAACACTTCTACCTCTTGTATCAGATTCATGGGCATCTCAAGACGACGAGATATATTCCTCGTCTTTTGGCATTCATTACAGCCCTTCACCCATTGATGGGCATCTCTGAACACAGTGGGCCAATAAAACCCGGCCTCCAACACTTTAGTTCTGTTCGGACTCCTCCGAAATGTCCTCCATAGGGATCTGCGTGACAAGCCTGCAAAATAGCAAATTGTTCTATCTCGGGGACGCACCTCCGAATCATGTTATCAATGCAAATTTAAACAAATGAGGTTCATCCTAATAGTAATTACGGCTATCACGATAAAATCTTTTCTTTTGCACAGAGGAGAGCTCATAAGGGTCAATTCCGCATGCCAGGTAATTAGCAATATCTGCATACCATGGCACCTCTCCCACACTTGTGGCCAGCAACTGCTCATTTGGAAAGGTTTCCAGAATATCCTCAGACTCAGGTGCCTTTTCAGCACCTTCAAGGCGTGATAAATGATCAACGACTTGGTTCTCCGTTCCCTTAAGGTCACAAATCTCGAAGTCAAACTCTTGCAAAAGAAGCACCCAACGAATTAGGCGCGGCTTAGACTCTCTTTTCTCGATCAAGTACCAAATGGCTGCATGATCAGTGTACACGATCACACATGACCCGATCAGGTAAGACCTGAACTTGTCAAATGCAAACACTACAACCAACATTTCTTTTTCTGTTACCGTGTAATTCAGCTGATCTCCACTCAACGTCCTACTTGCATAGTAAATTGGGTGCATTACCTTATCTTTTCGCTGTCCCAACACGGCTCCAACAACATAGTCACTAGCGTCACACATGAGTTCGAACGGTTGCTCCCAGTCGGGGGCAACTATAATTGGTGCGCTGACTAACTGCTTCTTTAGCTCCTCAAAAGCTACCCTGCAATCATCAGAAAACACAAATGGGCTATCTTTTTCTAGTAACTTACAGAGAGGGTTGGAAATTTTGGAGAAATCCTTGATGAATCACCGGTAGAATCCGGCATGTCCCAGGAAGCTACGAATAGCTTTGACTGACGTGGGTGGAGGGAGTTTTTCAATCACTTCTACCTTGGCTCTGTACACTTGAATACCTTTACTCGAGACCAAATGTCCCAAGACGATTCCTTCTTGTACCATGAAGTGGAACTTCTCCCAATTCAGCACTAGGTTCGTCTTGATGCACCTCTTTAGTACACGGTTTAAATTTGCTAGGCATTTATCAAACGAATTTCCCACCACTGAGAAATCGTCCATGAAGACCTCCATAATATCTTCCACCATGTCTGTGAAAATGGCCATCATGCACCGTTGGAATGTTGCAGGTGCATTATAGAGGCCAAATGGCATCCTCCTGAAGGAAAATACCCCATAAGGGAATGCGAAGGAGGTCTTTTCCCTATCCTCCTGGGCAATAGAAATCTGGTTATACCCCGAATACCCGTCAAGGAAACAAAAATGAGACCTCCCTGCTAGCCGGTCGAGCATCTGATCAATGAAAGGAAGTGGGAAGTGGTCTTTGCTGGTGGCAAGGTTCAACTTTCTGTAATCCATGCATATTCTCCAACCCGTGACAGTTCTAGTGGATATCAACTCGTTTTTATCATTCCTTACCACTGTCATACCACCCTTCTTTGGTATACACTGTACTAGGCTAACCCAGCTGCTGTTAGAGATGGGGAAAATGATTCCCGCATCTAACCACTTTATAACTTCTTTCTTTACCACTTCCTTCATATTTGGGTTCAACCGCCTTTGATGTTCCCTAGAAGGTCTGTATCCCTCTTCCAGGAGAATCTTGTGCATGCAATAGGCTGGGCTGATCCCTTTGATATCTGCCATCGTCCAGCCAATGGCAGTCTTGCATTCAGAAAGTACTTGTAACAACTGTTGTTCCTGCACATCTAACAACCCAGATGAAATAATAACAGGTAATGTAGAGTTAGGTCCAAGAAATGCATACCTGAGGTGCGCTGGTAAAGGCTTCAGCTCTAACTTGGGCGGTACTTCAACTGAGGGCTTGGCTGGTGGGCTCTCTCTCTTCTCCAAGTGTAATGGTTCAATTTCGAGAGCCATCGACCATGTCCCTTTTCCTTTCAATGCTAATACCCAATCTGCTAGCTCCTCACCGTTCATATCATCTAAGTTCATCAAACATGCAGCCAAAGGGTCCCCAACAGTTAGGGACGCATCATCTTCTTCCAGGATCACGTTCACGACATCACTAAGAGAGCAGTTGGCGAACTCACTTGGTCGCCTCATAGATTTCTGCACGTTGAACATGATTTCTTCATCATTGAGCTTCATCTTAAGCTCACCAGTCTCACAATCGATGAGGGCTCTGCCTGTGACCAAAAATGGCCTTCCCAAGATTATGGAAATTCCTCATCTACTCAGCAGTCTAGGATCACAAAGTCAGCAGGGAACACAAATTTCCCCACTTGCACTAACACATCGTCCAGAATACCTGACGGTCTCTTCACCGTCCTATCAGCAAGTTGCAGCAGCATGGAGGTGGCCTGGCTCTACCAATCCCCAGTCTTTTATATATGGCCAGCGGCATCAGATTAATGTTGGATCCCAAGTCACATAGAGCTTTGGCGAAAGCTAAGTTGCCAATGGTACAAGGAATTGTAAAACTCCCTAGATCAGACAACTTTTCAGCAATAGGACGCGTCACTACCGCACTACAAGTCTGAGTAAGGGTGACAGTAGCCAGATCTTGGAAGTCAAATTTTCTGGACATCAATTGCTTCATCATTTTAGCATAGCCAGGCATTTCCTTCAATGTATCAATCAATGAGATATTTACATGTATCTGCTTTAGCATGTCCAAGAATTTCTTATACTGCTCATCCTTCTGGTATTTTGCCAGCCTTTGAGGGAATGGAGCTGGTTATCTCTTCTTTCCTGTTATTTGTTCTTTTTCCTTTTCCACCACCACCTCAACTGTTGGATCTGTGATTTCCTCAAGTTCTTTCTCAGCTTCACCTTGCTTATTAGATTCTCCTTCAGCTGGATGCACTGTGCCCTTGGTCAAAGGAGTCGAGTCATCAATTTCAATAGGCACATGCACCAATGTATCTGTCTGTCTACTTTCATGCCTCCTCTCTTGTTCCAGGTCCAGGTCTCTGCCATTGCGGAGACTCACTTCCATTAAGTGCTTTGGGTCCTGGTCCCTTGGATTCACCTGAGTATCAGCATGTAAAGTTCTTTGAGGACGATTGTTAACTGCATTTGAAATCTGCCCAGCTGCACCTCGATGTTTTCAATGGCTGAGTCATGGGCATCTACTCTTTCGCTGATCTTAGCATTTGACCCAATAACCTGTTGCATCATAGCTTCTAACCTGGAGAACCCATCTTCTTGCCTTCCCCTCTGTTGATGTCGAGGAGGGTAGTATGCTTGTTGTCGATTCTGATGGTGATAACCTTGTGGCCTCTGATATGGTGCTGCATTACCTTGTGGTCTCATGACACCCATATTTCCACTGTTCTGCTGTTGGTGAGGTGGTCTATACGGTTGAACTTGCTGACCCCAGTTCTTCCCCCCTTGTCTCTGGCGTTCATAATTTGACACATAATTCATGTTTTCTGGATAAGGAGGGTGATCACTTTCNAAGATCTGACTTTCTCTCCACGTTTTGCTCAAGAATGCTCCACCAGCTGAAGCATCAACATTTGCCTTAACAGTATCAACCAATCCCATATTAAAACGCTGCCCCAACATCTGCTCCGGAATACCATGGTGTGGACAGATAACCAGCATTCCCTTAAATCGTTCCCATGTCTCCTGTAATGTTTCAACTGGTTCTGTCTGAAGCTCAAGATTTCATCAATTTGTTGAGCAGTCTTGTTGGGTGGATGAAACTTGTTCACGAACTGCTTAACTAACTCCTCCCATGTGGTAATGGAATTGATGGGGAGTGATTTTAGCAAAGTCTGGTTAGCTCCAGTCACTGAGAATGGAAACAACAACAGTTTTATTGTCTCCTGAGTGACGTTTGGCTGCCTCTGTGTTTTGCAAATTGACAGGAAGTTCTTCAAATGCTGCTGGGGGTCTTTGATGTATGACCCTGAGAATAGTCCCTTGTTCTGCAACAAGTGAAGCATATTATTTGTAATCTGGAAGGACTCGACCTGTATGTGAGGGACTAGTATCTCAGTGGCCAAATTCTCAGCCGTGGGTTTTGCCCAGTCATATAAAGGAGCCTCTGCCCCTATTTGAGCGACTGGGTCTACCACATCATCCACATTGTTATTCCTGTTGTTTGGATCTTCCATGTCGGGTTCAAGTTGTTCAATTGATGGTTGCTGTTTGCTTTTCTGGTTGGCCCGATTTAGGGCCTTGAAAACTTTCTCGGGGTCTGATAAGGCTTCAAGTACTTTACCAGTTCTCGATGAGTTTCTAGGCATGCACTTTTACAACCAAGTTAGCAAACGTTAAACTTTCAATGTATAAATGAAAATTTGAAGAAAATTGACTCTATTTCAGAATTTTGTATTTCTTCCAACTTCAATTGATAACACCGTTAATTCTCCGGCAACGACGCCAAAATTTGATCACGCTCAAGTATGTCTTATAGAAAGACTAAACAGGCGCTGCAAATATAATCCGGGGTATTACGCCCATAGTCGATCCCACAGGGAATTTACGTATCAATCAAGCTGTTAGAATACACAACTTTTGCTTACTCAATTTTCTCAAGACTTTTGAATATCAATTGGTGATGTTTTACTATTTCTACTGACAAAATCAATAAACTAACAATTAACTAACAATATGGTGTAAACAATTATAATAAAGGTCTAAGGTTATGGTTTCCCCCGTCGGTGAACTTCCTTCTCGGATACTTCATATAGTTTGATTAGTTGTCTCTATCAATCATGAACACTCTATCTACCATAAATCTCTCTCAAGTAATTATGATAATTTACTAGACGCACTCTCTCAAGTTACGCTAGCTAGATTGCATTGCAGTTCACTTTAGATTGCACCCGAAGTATTGTTATTTCTAACCCAACCTCTAAACCCTCGGTTATGACTTTCGTTTATACTCCGGGAGTGATGTTGTTAAAAAAAAAACCTAAATATGCACTCTCTCTCAAGTAGATACATAAAAAATAGGAACAACTAATTGAGGATCCTTTCAATTAACTACAACAAGAACGTAGTTGAACAAATAGAGATTAACAACCAACCAAACTATACTAATATCACGATAAGTTCATCCCCCAACGGGTTCCATGAAAACCCTAGATTAAGGAAATTAGATAGTCATGTTCATAATAATCAAATCCCAAAATACTTGCATAAATAAATTACAGAGTAATGAATAAAGGATGTAAAAATCAATGTTTTGCTTTGCTGAGTAGTATTCCATAGGCTTTTCTTCACTCTAATGGCATAAGTTTCTTAAAGTTATGTTTTTGGGTCTATTTATATGTTTGGGATAAACCCTAAACTTATAGGAGACTTCTATTCAAACCGGAAAACACTAAACATCTTCAAAACTCGGACTGGGCCGGATCAGGGGCCAGGCGTTACATGCCTAACGCCTGGCAAGGCCTGGCGTTATGGGTCAAACGCCCCTTAAACACCTGGTCCTACCAGGCTTTATATCCCGAACGCCCGGCTAAAGCCTGGTATGACCAGGCTTTACAGCTCAAACGCCCGGGTATATCCGGGTTCACTCTTTTTTGACTCGTGTGCGTATTTTCGACGTTTATGCATCCATTTAGCTCGGCTTCCATCTCCAATTTACCTACACATGAAGTAGACTCCATTATGCACATACGAAGTGTATTTTTATCATTAACGCACATAAAATGTAAGCACATAATGTGTTAAACCATGAATTCTAGCCACATCAAACAACTGTATGTTGCACTTTCTAGCGAGATATCAAGATCGACTACAACAATTCTGGTTTTTTATGGCAGAACAACCAAATCATTAGGAGAAAATATACAGAGAGAAATATCGGCCACATAGAAATGTTCGATAAAATACCTTCACATTAAATACTTTTAGACTATACTCCTTTCGGACTACTTTAAGGTTAATATGACCAATTATATTGTTAATTAATGCTAAAAGGTGGATTCCTTTAATACGTGTGAAAGCAATCAAAAAAGCACTTAAAGTGAACGAGAAGAAATAATACATAATTATCTAACTAACATGATAAAATTGGTCATTTGTGTAACTTTTGATGATGTCCTTTTATTTTAACGTCATGTATTATGCTAATGTAATAATATTTTTCGGCATTTAGATGATTTTTATATTATTATACACAAAATTTCTCTCATTACTTAAAATTTATTTGTTCCTTCATCTAAATATATATTTAAACCATCACGTGTCATTGTTAACGTGCAACACACGATCATAAATACTAGTTATCATACTATATTATAATTATGAAGACTTCTAGATGATGTTATTTTAATAAAAGTATCCTTCTACAACTAAGTGACTAATTTACCTTCTACCTAAAAGTAACATTTTATTTGCTTCCTCCAATATAAATGTACAAAAACGTATATTCGACCATTTTATATTTTAAAACTTATCTAGAAATATTAAGAGTAACTATTCTGATACAGGCATTCAGAAACTTTTCATTTTCCAAAGAAAAATCTTATGAAATTCTTATATGTATGTTACGTATATCCTTTCTTCCAGTTTGGCCTTTAATAATTGCTATTGTCACCTTCTTCCACTCTCCTTTAGACCTTTATGTTTTATCCAACGTGAATTTTGAGAGATTCTAACTAATTTTTAGACGTTCTTCTTGGTTTATAGGTATAATTGTTGCACAAATTTTTTTTGTGGGATTGTCCATTATCCGGAGTACAGTCATAGAAAATATAAACTAAATTGTTCAAGTATCAAGAGTAAGTATTGAAGCTTGATAGAGGCATAAAATAATCTAGTCTTTTTTCCTTTTGTTTATTTTCCGTTACATCTACTACTTTCTTACGTTTTTTCCTCCCAAATGTTCTTTTGGTTTCCTTTTTCCTGTTTAGTATGGAAGACACTATATATATGAAAATATTCTCTTGACAAGATTATTTTTGTAGTTGGTCGTCTTGAATTATAGAAAATATGAGGTTAATTATGAAATATTGCTTTCCATACTAACATTTGTGATGACCCGATAGGTCATCTTGTATTTTAGAACCCAATGTTGTATTTCAAAGCCTTAAATATCTTATTTAGCCATTCTCGATTTGTGTGTGTAGTCCGGGCGTCTTTTCGAAAAGCTTTTATGTTAAAACTGAGAAAAATATGAAATTTTACCTTGAAATTCATTTGAGTTGACTTCGGTCAACGTTTGAACAAACGGTCCCGATTCGTATTTTGACGGTCCCAATGGGTCCGTATCATGATTTGGGACTTGGGCGTATGCCCAGAATCGAACTCAGAAGTCCCTAGCCCGAGTTATCGCATTGTGTAAAAATTTGAAAGTTAAAGGCTGAATGAATTTGAAATGTTTAACCAATGTTTGACTTTTTGGATATCGGGGTCCGTATTTTGGTTTCAAAACTCGGTACAGATCCAATACCATATTTATGACTTGTCTATCAAATTTGGTGAGAAACAGAGTTGATTTGACTTGATTCAGACGTTTGGTTATGAAAGTAGAAGTTTCAAACTTTCTTGAAACTTTCATTTGATTTGTTATTTAATTCGTAATTCTAGGTGTTATTTTGGATTCGATCGCGCGAGCAAGTTCGTAAGATGTTCTTAGACTTATGTGCATAGTTGGTTTAGAGCCCCGAGGGCTCGGGAAAGTTTCGAATAGGCTGCAGAGTGAATTTGGACTTAGAACTCAGCTAGTGTCTGCAATTTCTAGGTTGATCATCCCAATTCCTGACATGCTTGCATATGCGAGCAAATTCTTCATATTTGCGAGAAAATTCTTCACATTTGCGAAGAGTACCTGGGCCAGCATGAGTTCGCATTTGCGATCAAGAGGTCACAATTGCGGGGAGGCCAGAGTTCGCATTTGCGAACAATTCTTTATTTTTGCGAAGTGGGGCTGGGTAGGCTTGATCGCATTTGCGATCAATTTAGACGCAATTACGGAAGGTCAATGTTCACATTTGCGAACATCCCAAATGCGATGACTGCAGAGTTGTGAGAGTCTTCGCAATTGCGATGGATTCTTTGCATTTGCGGGGTTCACATTTGCGAACCCCAGGTCGCAATTGCGACATCTGCAACTGATCAAAACTTGACTTAGACGGGATTTTGCTCATTCTTCAAAATTTTCAAAACAAGAAACCCTAGAGGCGATTTTTCAAAAGACCTTCTTTCTCCAAATCATTGGTAAGTGATTTTAAACTATTTTCTTTCAATCTTTCACATGTTGCGCCGTGAAAACCGATCCCACCGTATAATATAGATTCACCCTTATTTCACCACATCATTCCACCCTTGTTTCACCCGTTGCAGCGTGCAACCCGATCCCATCATATCAATGTCAAGTACTCAATGTACACAGTAGAACTTACAGTTCAAATTATGAAAAGTCTTTATAATACCTAAATACCAAACTGAGACAATAGGAAACCTTGTACAACATGATAACCCACATAAGTAATACTATACAGCGAGACCAGTCCAGAAATTTACAACTAGACGGTGCAAATAAACCAACTTGAGCAAATAGCAGGAGATCATGAAACTATGAAAAGATCTAATATCAGAAACAAGAGAAGACATAGATTAACAGGTAACAGTTAGGCATGGAAACACATTTAGAACATATAACAATTAAGACAGGAAAGGAGATAGTTAGAGAAAAGCGGAAAACAGGGAAAACAGAAAATTCGACGGCGCATAAACACTCATCACCTCGCATATACGCCACTCACATGAATTCACATAGCACATAGTCCAACGGTTCCTAATTACCTCAAGTAAAGGTTAGACACAACACTTACCTCGTTCCAAAGACCACTCAATTCTCAACCAAAACTTCGCCTCTCAAACAAGTCTCCGAACCAATATAATCTAGAAAATTACCAACCAAACGATTAAAATTAAGCCTTAAGAACTACCCACAATTGCAAAGTATTCAATTTAGACCATTTTTGAAAAAGTCAATAAAAGTCAACTCCCGGGCCCGCTTGGTCCAATCCCAAAGTTCGGACCAAAATCGATTACCCATTCGCCCTCGATCCCGATTATGTAAGTTGTTTTGGAATCCGATCTCAATTTGAGGTCTAAATCTCTAGTTTACAAAATCCCTATTTTCTACCCAAAATCCTCCAATTTTCACCATGAAAATACAATATTTAAGGTTGAAATCTTAGGAAATATAGTGTAATAAGGGTGGATTATTTTGGTGGAATAAGGGTGAACTATGATTATGATATTGTGATATGGTAGGATCGGGTGTCGCGCCGCAACAAACACACACANTATATATATATATATATATATATATATATATATATATATATATATATATATATATATATATATATATTCATTGTTATTAATGTTGTTACGAGGAGATAAGGGAGGATCATGTGATGTGAGGAGGGATCGGATTGCGCGCCGCAACAACCTATGTGTTTATATTTCACTGAGTTGTGTTAGTTTTACGGCACTTTCTTTGAACTTAAGGATTGGTAATGCTAAACGTCGCCAGTTTATCTTCTGAAGTTGTAGCTATTATTTTCACTTCACTGCTTTATTTCGCCCTGTATTTTCTTTTCTGTCTTTATTATATATATTGCGTACATGTTGTAGTGTGAGTCACCCGCCTTAGCCTCGTCACTACTTCGTCGAGGTTAGGCTCGGCACTTACAGAGTACATGGGGTCGGTTGTACTCATACTACACTCTGCACTTTTTGTGTAGATTTTGGCATTGGTCCCAGCTGATCGAGAGGCGTAGCAGCTCAGACCGGTTCATTGGAGACTCAAGGTAGATCTGTTGACATTCACAGACCTTGAAGTCCCCATCTATCTTCCCCTGTTATTACTGTTCTTTCGTTCAAACAGTTGTATTTCTTCAGACTTTGCTTGTAGAAAAAACTAGAAGTTCGTGAATTATGACTCCAGATCTGGATTGCAGTAAATATTATGGGCATTTATGTTATTCCGCACTCGTTCTATTTCGTTTTAACTTAATTGACTTTATATATTGAATTGAATGAAAATTGGCTTAGTGATTCTGTAACATTGGCTTGTCTAACAAGTAAAATGTTATGCACCATCATGGACCTGAAGTGGAAATTTCGTATCGTGATGACATTATTCGTTTGATTTATGATACATGTTCTTCATTTTGCTATTGCCTACCGGCCTTAGTCGATATTCATCCCCGAGAGACATACACAAAATCAATCTTCACAGATAAATTTAGATCTTCTTTGTTAATTCACTTTTTATAAGTGTCTTCCTTATTTTATATCTGCTCCTCTTATTGAATATATTTCCGTATCTATCGATACTGTTGTCTATGCATATTTAGTCTTGGAAATGATTCTTACTATATATTTTCAGTAGAAAGTATTGATCTATTTCTTACTTTATAAAAGAAGCTTCTCATTGACTTCAGTGTCCTCCATCTAATACCGAAGGTAGAGGGATTAATCATTTCATCAAAATATAATGCACCATTGACAAAAATGATATTCTATTTGCATTCTTTTTCCTAAAAAAATAAGAGTACGTACTTGACTTATACACTGAAATTGCAGTAAGGCATTGAGGGCGTATATGGGTATATATTTTTTTTATTGCACTAACTAATAGGATCATCATTCATAAAATTTACTGTTTTGTTTAAATTTTTATCTTACAACTCAAATTTATTATTTAACAATATTTGCATAATCTTTTTGTAACGACCCGACCGATCGTTTTGCGTTATCAGACCCCGTTCCCCTAAATGAAACTTCCCATAGCGGTTTATTGTGATTTATTACTTGCGGGGTGGGTGGTCCGGGATTTAGAGGTGTTTAGGGTGCTATAGGAACACTTGGTTCCTTAAGGATGGCCTTTAAGGCCAAGTTTGACTTCGGTCAACATTTTGGGTAAACGACCTCGGAATCGAGTTTCGACGATTTTAATAGCTTCGTATAATGATTTTGCACTTGGGCGTATGTTTGGTTGGTTTCTGATGACCCGGGAGCGTTTCGGCGCCCAATATTGAAATAAGAAGTTCCTATTGTGGTTTGGGACGTGTTTTTGTGTTATCGAGGTCCGAAGGAATTTCGAGGCTGGGAATAGTTCCGTTATTGTCATTTATGACTTGCCTGCAAAATTTGGTGTCATTCCGAGTAGTATAGGTCGGTTCGACGCGTTGTTAGCAAACTCAAGAAAACTTAAACTTCCTAAGTTTGGTTCTAGGGGTTTTAAGGTGTGATTTTGAGTTTTAGAGTTGTTTTGGGTATTCCAAAGGCTCGAGCGAGTCCGTATTATGATTTGGGACTTGTTGGTATATTTGGAAGGGGCTCGGGTGGGCCCAGGTGCCTCCCGGACACCACACGAGGCCAAAACCCAGCTGAAATAACTGCTGGTGCACCTGTGTCACGACCCGAAATCCCACCTTCGGGCCATGACTGCGTCTAACGTTGAACCCGCTAGACAAGACAAGGTGCACAGTTAAACTAACATGATAACACCGAATTAACAGAATAAGCTAAAAACAATTCACAATTTTTAACAGCAATAGTAGATAATCCCAAGCTAAGTAAAGATAACATAATACAACGTCATAATAACTCCCTAAAACCTGGAGTCACAAACTCACGAACTGTCTATCGGAATGCTAAATACAAAGTATGAAAGAAATTACATGACTACTGTCTCTGAAAACTAGAGAAAAGACAAGACAAAAATACAGAACTAGGGATAGGAGAGACGCCAAGGTCTACAAACGCCAGCGGGTATACCTTGAAGCCTCTGGGGTGGACTGAAGGAGACTCCCTCAACGCTGTCCACTGGGTCTGGGTGCGGGATCTGCACAACAATAAGATGTGCCGTGTAGCATCAGTACAACCGACCCCATGTACTGAGTAAGTGCAGTGAGCCTAACCTCGACCGAAGTAGTGACGAGGCTAGACTTGATAACAAATGCTAACATGTCCTATTCTACAACATATATCGTGGAAAAACAAAGCAAGAGATAAACAGATACGTAGGGGGATACGGGAGCAGATAATAGGGTAACAAGTGAGATAGAGCGGTTAATTAAGCACATAGGAGCATACAAGAAGGCAATTTATCAGAAATATGCTAATGAAACAAATATAATGCCAGAAATGTAATTAATGGCACGGCATCACCCTTCGTGCTTTTACTCTCTTCCTCACTATGCAATATATGATGTAATCAATGTAAATCATGGCACGACATCACCCTTCGTGCTTTTACTCTCTTCCTCACAATGCAATGTACGATGTAAGATAACATGAATCATGACACGGAATCCTCCTTCGTGCTTTTACTCTCTTCCTCACGATGCAATGTATCATGTATGGCAATGTAATCATGGCACGACATCACCCTTCGTGCTTTTAAATATAAATCATGGCACGACATCACTCTTCGTGCTTTTAAATATAAATCATGGCACGGCATCACCCTTCGTGCTTTTACTCATTTCCTCACTATGCAATATATGATGTAATCAATGTAAATCATGGCACGACATCACCCTTCGTGCTTTTACTCTCTTCCTCACTAGGCAATATATGATGTAATCATTGTAAATCATGGCACGACATCACCCTTCATGCTTTTACTCTCTTCCTCACTATGTAATATATGATGTAATCAATATAAATTATGGCACGGCATCACCCTTCGTGATTTTACTCTCTTCCTCATTATGCAATATATGATGTAATCAATGTAAATCATGGCACGACATCACCCTTCGTGCTTTTACTCTCTTCCTCACTATGCAATATATGATGTAATCAATGTAAATCATGGCACGACATCACCCTTCGTGCTTTACACTCTTCCTCATCAATGCAATGACATTTATCAAAATGGCAAGGAATGCAGCATAGTGGAATCACAAATCATGATCACAAGGCAAGGGAAAAATATCAGTCATTATTATAACAAATTGCCCGACAAGGGTCTCAGCTATAACTAACCTTTTCAAGTATATCCTTTACAGTTGGGTCCTCAATAGAACCATTACATCAAAAGTTCATCAACGAGGATTTTCAACAACAATCAACTTCCAAGTAGAGACAAATTCATAATACAATGGATATGGAAGTTAGAACAAGGATTTCATCAAAAATGGACTCACGGGCATGCTTGACACACAATGCATAGGTACTCGTCACCTCACCTATTCATTGAACATGATAAACACCAAGCACATAGCATACGGTACCTATTCCCTCACCAAAGTTAGGCAAGACACTTACCTCGGGTCCAAAAATACCAAATCAAGACTCTACTACCGCCTTTCCTTTTGAATTCAACTCCGAATCGACAATATCTAATCATAATTAACTTAAATACATCAATAATGACTCAGTAAATCAACCATAGCCTAGTTATACATTTCCTAGCATTCTTCCAAAAATTCCAAAATTCGACCCTAGGCCTGCTTGGTCCAAACTCGAGGTTCGGACCAAAACTCGATCACCCGTACCCCCACGAATCCGAATATACAATTTGTTTTGCAATTCGACCCCTAAATGAGGTTAAATTATCCAAAATCCCATGAACCCTAACTCTACACAAAACCCCT
This sequence comes from Nicotiana paniculata, assembly GCA_005239505.1. Taxonomy (NCBI): domain Eukaryota; kingdom Viridiplantae; phylum Streptophyta; class Magnoliopsida; order Solanales; family Solanaceae; genus Nicotiana; species Nicotiana paniculata. The sequence goes on along the minus strand of ML339766.1, from coordinate 13,671 downwards.
AATTTCTACTTTGTTTTCATATTTTACGCCTAGATCCTAGTAATAGATAATGAAACTAGAAGGAAAATGGAATTAGAATTGATTACGGATATGGTGATGGAGCTCTTCAAAAATGGATAAAGGAGGTGTGGGGAAGAAGAGATGGTGGAAGGAGGTGAAATCCCGTAATGAAGTCTGTTTTTGACTTTTAAAAATAACTGGGCGATTTTCTTCACTGCGTTCGCGGGCCCCAGGCCGCGTTCGCAGAGGCTTAACTTACCAGACCTGTGCGTTCGCGGTTGTGGGGTCGCGTTCGCATAGGTTATTAATACCCAGCCCCCATGTCTCCCCCTAAGCCTATGCATTCGCACCTAGCATGGAGCGTTCGCACTGCTTTGCCTAAAACACCCTCCGCGTTCGCATCCTAAGTGGTGCGTTCGCATCCTAAGTGGTGCGTTCGCATCCTAAGTGGTGCGTTCGCATAGAGTATTTTCTACCCAGACCCTCAGACCCCCTATAACCCTGTGCGTTCGCACTCCCTTGAGTGCGTTCGCATAGGGTAAAATACCTGGACACCAGAAAATGCAGAAAAACCAGATTTTTCTAACTTTATACATCCCGTTAACTACCCGAATTTACCCGAGCCCTCGGGTCTCAAAACCAAAAACACACACGACTCTCAAATAATTATACGGACTTATTCAAGTATTAAATACATCAAAATAACATCAAAATCAATGAATTAAAAACCAAAATCTATGAAAATCATCAAAAACTTCATTAACCTTTAACTTTTCCATTTTCGATCCAAAACTCATCAAATCAAGTCCGGTTTACACCAAACTTTACAGATAACTCATATAACACATATTAAACATGTTTCGGGCTCCGGAAACATAATACGGGTTCGAACACAGATTTCAAATCAAATTTCATTTTCAAAAGTCTTTATATTTTCCAGAAAATAATTTTCTTTAAAAAATTCATTTCTCGGACTTGGGACCTCAGAATTCGATTCCGGGCACACGTCAAAGTCCCATATTTTCCCATGGACCCTCCGGGACCGTCAAATCTCGGGTCCGGGTCCGTTTACCAAAAATGTTGACCAAAGTCAACTTTAATCAATTAATTATTATAAAATCAAATTTTCATCTAGTTTTCACATCAAAGCTTCCCGGCTACACGCTCGAGATGCACACACATATCGAGGTGAGATCAACGAAGGATTTCGGGGCTTCAGAACACATAGTTAGATAAATTAACATAGGATGACCTTTTGGGTCATCACAACCTATTCTGGTGTGACCGCATATGCGGTTACCCAGTCGCAGGTGCGGGATCGCTCCTGCGGTCCCAACCTCGTAGGTGCGACCCACAACGGGCAGTCCATTTCTCCAGGTGCGGACAAAGTTCCACAGGAGCGGATCCATAGGTGCGGTCTCCCCTCCGCAGGTGCGGGCCCAGGCTTCCTCGTCCATTTCCGCAGGTGCGAGCCTTTGCTCGCGGGTGCGTCCTTAAGCAGCAGGTGTGGAACCACTATTAGGCAGTGTGTTTCTTAAATACGGGATTCTTCATTGTTTTCTTCACTCTTTCCTCCATTAAACACTTTGAGAGCTTGGGAAAAGGGTTTCACGACCCAACCCCTAAAAGGTAAGTAAATTTCATCTCAAGACTTGATAATGCATGAATTCCTAGTTAAATTTAATTACCTAATTAGTGAAAAATCAAGAAATGGGTAGTAACCTAGGGCTTTCGGGAATTTAGAAAATTACCCGTGAATTGGTTATAAAATCATTCAAAAATCGTATATTAATGATCCTTAGGCTATGGGTGAGTGTTTCCTTCGAGAATTTTTAGAATCCGAGCACGCAGGCCTGGGGTGGGATTTTAGAATTTCTTCAAGAATGGTGAATTTACTAAATGAGTAGGAGAATTTCCATACTTTGAGCATAAATTAATGTATTTGTATAACATTTGGCTAGTTTCAAGTCCTCGTGTGTAGAGTTCGGAGTTTCGGGCGCGTTCTTGGTCCGGGGAGTAAATTCGACACGAGGTGAGTCTCCTTTCTAACCTTGTAAGAGGGAATTGACCCCATAGGTGATTATAAATGGTGGTTTTGTCCTTATTTGCGGGGGCTGTGCACGCACGAAGTGACGAGAGTCCGTGTGTAGCTACTATTATGCTTTGTTGGGTAGTTTAGGACTCACAAACATGTATTATGTGTTGTATCTGTGATCTTGTATATGTATTAAGTAGTCTAATATCCTCAAATCTCACATGTGAAGGCCTAGGGGGTTATGCTTGAAGTTGAATTTTCTAAAATTCTCACACTGTTAGTATGTTCCCTGCTAAATTATCTGGAAATCTCCTGCTAATCATGAATTTATAGGGAACCCGAGTCGCATGGATGGTTCGCGAGCGGGGTATCCCAAATATTATATTAACCTGAGTTGCAGGAATGATTCACGAGCGGGGGTGGTCTTAGTATTATATTAACCATGTCGCATGTTCGATTCGCGAGCGGGGCAGATACATGCATCTATGGTTCGGGCCGTTCGACCCTCGGTAGTGCACATTTACTTTTCACATCGTAATGACCGTACGTTCATAGACTATTATATGTTTGATAATTTGTGAGAATCCCTGTAATTGTAACTGTTGATTTCATGAAAAGAAAGAAGGTTGAATAGATTGTATGCCATGGAAAAGGATGGCGCGAGGGTACTAGAGATTGTTATTTGATGCTCATTTCCTTATTACTGTTTAGAGGCCGGGGAAGGGCACCGGCCCGAGGTAGGGGACGGGGGGTCCCATAGCTATTCCAGTTGCACCACCAGGGGATCCTACTATAGAGGAGCAGAGGGAGGTGCCCCTAGTGGGTCCTTCTCCAGTGGACTTCATGACGGCGCCAGGCTTCTAGTAGGTCATGGGCCGTATGTTGAGATTTATGGATACTATGTCCCAAGCTGATTTATTTCCAGCTGATCCTTCCACATCTTAGGCAGGAGGGGGAGCCCAGACCCCTACTGCCCAGGCTGCAGGACAGACATCAGCACTTCATCATACCCCGGGTACACTGCCCATGGGTGGGGTCCAACCTGTAGCAGCAGCACCTGAACCCTGACTAGCTGCGGACGGTGATCCATATAAGTTATTGGACAGATGGACTCTATTTCATCCTCCAATTTTTGGGGGTGAGCGAGGCGAGGATGCCAGGATGCCTAGGATTTTACTGACAGGTGCAGGGATAGACTGCACAAAATGAGGATACTAGAGTCCCATGGAGTGGATTTCGCTACTTTCCAGTTAGAGGGCAGATCTCGCAGATGCTGGCAGTCCTATATTCTCAGCAGGCCAGCAGATTCTCCTCCTATCACTTGGGAGCAGTTCACTCAGATGTTTCTAGACAGATATATCCTATCCTCTGAGAGGGAAGAGTTGCGGCATCAGTTTGAGCAGCTGGAGAAGGGACAACTGTCAGTGACAGACTATGATGCCAGATTTTCAGAGTTGTCCCGCCATGCACTCATGATACTACCTACCGATGCTGAGAGAGTGCAAATATTTGTAGCCGGGTTGTATCCAAGCATTAGGGCCAGCATGGCCCCGGAGGTGGAGATGGGGACTCCTTATCAGCTAGTAGTGGAGATTGCTCGTAGGATCGAGGGTTATCGGTCGAGGGTCAGGGAGTAGGTACAGCCGGATAAGAGAGCAAGATATTCCAGGGATTTCAGAGGTGCCCCAGCTAGGGGCAGAGGTCAGTTTGGTAGGGATCAGCCCAGCAGGCCCCCATATTCAGCACCCCCACCCCCACCTCCTCGTGGTGCTCCAGTGAGGACTTACTTCAGTGCTATGTCAGAGGGTTCTCACCGTCCCCCAGTTATCCAGGGTTCTACTTCAGGGAAACAGGTTGTGCCTCTAGTGAGATATTACGAGTGCGGGGAACTCGACCATATCAGGAGGACTTGTCCCAAGTTTTGGGGCAAGGCAGTGCAACAGGGTTACCAGCCTATGAGTCCAGCACCAGCAGTCCGGCCACCTAGAGGTGAGGGACAGGTCGGCAGGGGTCGTCCTAGAGGTGGAGGCCAGTCGGGGGGAGGTCAGCCAGCTCCTGTTCCTTCTGGCGAGGATCAGTCTTCCGGTGCTCCAGCTAGATTCTATGATTTTCCGGCTAGATCAGATGCAGTGGCCTCATACACCGTAATCACATGTATTATTACAGTATGTGGTAGAAAGGAATCGGTTTTATTTGATCCAGGATCCACTTATTCCTATGTTTCGGTCTTATTTTCTCATTTTCTGGATGTCCCTCGTGAGTCCTTGTGTTCTCCTATATGTGTGTCCACTCTTGTGGGCGATTCTGTGGTGGTAGATCGGGTTTACCGGTCCTGTATGGTCACATTCTGCGGGTTCGAGACTCGAGCGGATCTCTTATTGCTCGACATGGTTGATTTTGAGATTATTTTAGGCATGGATTGGCTATCTCCTTATCATGATGTGCTAGATTTCCATGTCAAGACAGTTACTTTAGCCATGCCAGAGTCGCCTAGGCTGAAGTGGAGAGGTTCCTCAGTTAGTGCAGCTAGCCGAGTTATTTCATTCCTGAAGGCTCGACATATGGTCGAGAAGGGTTGTCTGGCCTACCTCGCTTATGTGCGGGATGCCACCGTCGAGTCTCCGATGATTGATTCGGTGCCAGTTGTTCGATAGTTTGCTGATGTATTTCCTTCGGATCTTTCGTGCATGCCTCCGGATCGTGATATTGATTTCTGCATTGATTTAGCTCCAGGCACCCAGCCTATTTCTATTCCTCCATACTGTATGGCTCCGAAAGAGTTGAAGGAGCAACTTGAGGAGTTGTTAGCTGAGGGGTTCATCAGACCGAGTGTATCACCGTAGGGTGATCTATTTCTATTTGTGAATAAGAAGGATGGGTCTATGCGGATGTGTATTGATTACCGCCAGTTGAACAAGGTTACCATTAAGAACAAGTATCCTTTGCCACGCATCGATGATTTGTTTGACCAGTTGCAGGGTGCTCGTGTGTTTTCTAAGATTGATTTGATATCGGGATATCATCAGTTGAAGATTCGGGCTTTAGATGTTTCGAAGACTGCTTTTCGTATGAGATATGGCCATTATGAGTTTCTGGTGATGTCTTTTGGCTTGACTAATGCCCCAGAAGCATTCATGTACTTGATGAATAGGGTGTTCAATCCCTATATTGATTCCTTTGTCATTGTCTTCATAGATGACATCTTGATTTACTCACGTAGCCTGGGTGAGCACGAGCAGCATTTGAGGGTTGTGCTCCAGACCTTGCGGGAACAGAAGCTATATGCTAAGTTCTCCAAGTGTGAGTTCTGGTTGGATTCCGTGGCATTCTTGGGGCATGTGGTATCCAGAGAAGGTATCAAGGTTGATCTTCAGAAGATCGAGTCGGTTCAGAGTTGGTCGCGCCCTACTTCAACTATAGATATCAAGAGCTTTTGGGCCTAGCAGGCTATTATCGCCGATTTGTGGAGGGGTTCTCTTCTATTGCAGCCCCATTGACCAGATTGACTCAGAAGAATGCCCCATTTTGATGGTGTGACGAGTGCGAGGCAAGCATTCAGAAGCTCAAGACAACATTGACTTAAGCGCCAATTCTAGTATTGCCTTCCGGTTCTGGGATGTACACGGTGTATTGCGACGCTTCATGTGTTGGTTTGGGATCTGTGTTGATGCAGGATGGGAGAGTTATTGCCTATGCTTCGCGCCAGCTGAAGGTTCACGAGAAAAATTATCCTGTGCACGATTTAGAGTTGGCGACGATTGTTCATGCTCTTAAGATTTGGAGGCACTAATTGTATTGGGTGTCCTGTGAGGTTTATACGGACCACCACGGCTTGCAGCACTTGTTCAAGTAGAGGGATATTAATTTGAGGCAACGCAGATGGCTTGAGTTGTTGAAGGATTACGATATCACCATTCTTTATCATCCGGGCAAGGCAAACGTGGTAGCGGATGCTTTGAGCAGGAAGGCGGAGAGTATGGGTAGCTTGGCTTATATTGCAGTAGAGGAGAGACCTCTAGACTTGGACATTCAGTACTTGGCCAATCGTCTGTTGAGATTAGACCTTTCAGAGCCTCACCGAGTTTTAGCACATGTGGTTGCTTAGTCTTCGTTATTGGGGGAGATTAAGGCCCGACAGTTCTATGATCCGTACTTAGCAGAGCTTAAGGAGACAGTGGTTCAGGGTAGGGCCAAGGAGGTTACTATGGGCGAGGATGGTGTTCTGAGACTTCAGGGCCGCTTATGTGTTCCTAATGTTGATGGCCTGAGGGAGAGGATTCTAGTGGAGGCACAGAGTTCTCGGTATTCTGTTCATCCTGGTGCTACGAAGATGTATCGTGATTTAAAGCAGCATTACTGGTGGAGGCGGATGAAGAAAGACATCATGGAGTATGTGACTAGGTGTCTTAATTTTCAGCAGGTGAAGTATGAGCACCAGAGGCCTACTTCAGCAGATGCCCATTCCTGAGTGGAAATGGGAGCTCATCACTATGGACTTCGTGGTTGGGTTGCCTCGGACTTTGCGGAAGGTTTACGCGGTTTGGGTCATTATGGATAGATTGACCGAATCGATGCATTTATTCCAGTGCTACTACATATACTTCTGAGAGGTTGGCACAGGTCTACATTCGAGAGATAGTCCGGCTACACGGTGTGCCGGTGTCCATTATATCAGATCGAGGTCCTCGGTTCACCTCACACTTTTGGAGAGAATTGCATAGTGAGATGGGTACCCAGATAGACATCAGCACAACATTTCACCCTCTGACTGATGGTCAGTCGGAGCGTACAGTTCAGATATTGGAGGACATGCTCAGAGCATGTGTGATTGACTTCGGAGGTTAGTGGGACCAGTTCTTGCCTTTGGCCGAGTTTGCTTACAATAATAGTTATCAATGCAGCATTGAGATGGCACAATTTTAGGCCTTGTATGGTCGACGATATCGTTCCCTTATCGGGTGGTTTGAGCCTGGCGAGGCTAAGTTATATGGCACCGACCTGGTGAGGGATGCTTTGGAGAGGGTGAAGTTGATTCAGGAGAGGCTCCGCACAACACAGTCCAGACAGAAGAGTTACGTGGATCAGAGGGCGCGTGATGTATCATTTATAGAGGGAGACAAGGTTCTGTTGAAGGTCTCACCGGTGAAGGGTATTATGAGGTTTGGGAAGAAGGGCAAGCTGAGCCCGAGGTTTTCCCTTCGAGGTGTTGAGGCGAGTTGGGGAGGTTGCTTATGAGTTAGCCTTACCTCCCAGTTTATCAGAAGTTCATCCAATTTTCATGTATCTATGCTCCGGAGGTTCCACGTCGACTTCTCTCACGTTGTTGATTTCAACACTATTTAGTTGGATGAGAAGTTGGGCTACGAGGAGGATCCAGTTGCTATTATTGACAGGCGGGATCGCCAGTTGAAATCCAAGAGAGTTTCTTCCGTAAAGGTATAGTGGAAGGGCCAACCAGTCAAGGAGGCGACCTGGGAATCCGAGGAGGACATGCGGAGCCGATATCCACACTTATTCAGCGCTTCAGGTATGAATCTAGACCCATTCGCAGACGAACGTTTGTTTAAGAGGTGGAGAATGTAACGATCCGACCGGTCGTTTTGCATTATCGGACCCCGTTCCCCTAAATGAAACTTTCCATAACGGCTTATTATGATTTATTACTTGCGGGGGTGGGTGGTCCGGGATTTGGAGGTGTTTAGGGTGCTATAGGAACACTTGGTTCCTTAAGGATGGCCTTTAAGACCAAGTTTGACTTCGGTCAACATTTTGGGTAAACGAACTCGGAATCGAGTTTCGATGATTTTGGTAGCTTCATATGATGATTTCGTACTTGGGCGTATGTTTGGATGGGTTTCTGATGACCCAGGAGCATTTCGGCGCCCAATATTGAAATAAGAAGTTCCTTAAGTTCCTGTTGTGGTTTGGGACGTGTTTTTGTGTTATCAAGGTCCGAACAGAATTTCGAGACTGGGAATAGTTCCGCTATGTCATTTATGACTTGCCTGCAAAATTTGGTGTCATTCCGAGTAGTATATGTCGGTTCGGCGCGTTGTTAGCGAAGTCAAGAAAACTTAAAGTTCCTAAGTTTGGTTCTAGGGGTTTTGAGGTGTGATTTTTAGTTTTAGCGTTGTTTTGGGTGTTCCGAAGGCTCAGCGAGTCCGTATTATGATTTAGGACTTGTTGGTATATTTGGACGGGGGCTCGGGTGGGCCCAGGTGCCTCCCTAACACCACACGAGGCCAAAAACTAGCTGAAATAGCTGCTGGTGCACCTGTTCTGGTGTAACCGCTGGTGCGGTTGCCAGTCGCAGGTGCGGGACCGCAGGCAGGTGCGACCCCCAGCGGGCAGTCCATTTCTCGCAGGAGCGGAGCCGCAGGTCCCCTCCGCAGGTGCGATCTCCCCTCCGTAGGTGCGGGCCCATGCTTCCTCGTCCATTTCCGCAGGTGCGAGCCTTTGCTCGTTGGTGCGAGACCGCATGTGCGGTCCTTGAGCCGCAAGTGCGGAACCACTGTCAGGCAGTGTGTTTCTTAAATACGGGATTCTTCAATTTTTTCTTCACTGCTTCCTCCATTAAACACTTTGAGATCTTGGGAAAAGGGCTCCACAACCCAACCCCTAAAAGGTAAGTAAATTTCGTCTCAAGACTTGTTAATGCATGAATTCCTAGTTGAATTTAATTACCTAATTAGTGAAAAATCAAGAATTGGGTAGTAACCTATGACTTTCAGAAATTTAGAAAATTACCTGTGAATTGGCTATAAAATCATTCAAAAATCGTATATTAATGATCCTTAGGCTATGGGTGAGTGTTTCCTTCGAGAAGTTTTAGAATCCGAGCATGCGAGCCCGGGGTGGGATTTTTGAATTTCTTCAAGAATGGTGAATTTACTAAATGAGTAGGAGAATTTTCATACTTTGAGCATAAATTAATGTATTTGTATAACATTTGGCTAGTTTCGGGTCCTCGGGTGTAGAGTTTGGAGTTTCGGGCGCGTTCTTGGCCAGGGGAGTAAATTCGACACGAGGTGAGTCTCCTTTCTAACCTTGTAAGAGGGAATTGTCCCCATAGGTTATTATAAATGGTTTTTTTGTCCTTATTTGCGGGGTCTGCGCACACACGGAGTGACGAGAGTCCGTGCGTAACTAATATTATGCCTTGTTGGGTAGTTTAGGACTCACAAACATGCTTTATGTGTTGTATCTGTGATCTTGTATATGGATTAAATAGTCTAATATCCTCGAATCTCACATGTGAAGGCCTAAGAGGTTATGCTTGAAGTTGACATTTCTAAAATTCTCACACTGTTAGTATGTTCCCTGCTAAATTATCTGGAGATCTCCTGTTAATCATGAATTTATTGGGAACCCGAGTCGCATGGATAATTCGCGAGCGGGGTAGCCTAAATATTATATTAACTCGAGTTGCAGGGATGATTCGCGAGCGGGAGTGTTCTTAGTATTATATTAATCATGTCGCATATTCGATTCGCGAGCGGGCAGATAGATGCATCTATGGTTCAGGCCATTCGACCCTCGGCAGTGCACATTTACTTTTCACATCGTAATGACCGTACGTTCATAGCCTGTTATATGTTTGGTAATTTGTGAGAAGCCCTGTAATTGTAATTGTTGATTTCATGAAAATAAAGAAGGTTAAATTTCTTGTATGCCATGGAAAAGTATGGCCCGAGGGTACTACAGATTGTTATTTGATGCTCTTTTCCTTATTACTGCTATTACTGGTTAGCCTGTACTTATTCCACATTGTTTGACCCTAGTAAGCATCACGTCGACCTCTCGTCACTACTTTTTCGAGGTTAGGCGGGATACTCACTGGGTACATATCTGTTTATGTACTCATACTATGCTTTTTTACTTAATTGTACAGGTTTTGAGGCTGGTGCATCTGGTTATCCGACCGGAGCTTGACCCTGGGGGTATATTCTGGACCTGACTCCACGGTGAGCTGCCTCCCTTGGCGATTCTCAGCAGCACTATGGAGTTATCTTTTGTTCATTTCTGTCTACTTCTTTCAGACAGTAGAACAATTTGTATCATCTTTTGTATATTCTACTAGTTTGCCTGTAGACTTGTGACACTAGTTCCTGGCACACACATAGTAGAATTTATATTTTTGGGACTATATATATTGGTTCATGATCCTTGTGGCTACATTTACTTAAGTTGGTTAATTTATCCGCTTTTACTTAAATGTTCTAAGCTTAAAAATTTGGTAAGCGTGGGGTTGATTCGTCAAATAAGGATAATCTCACTAGTAAACAACTGTTGGCTTGTCTGGCCCCGGTGTTGGGCGCCATCACGACCTGTGTTGGGATTTTGGGTGGTGACACTTTTAATTTATTTACTTATTGATAGGGTACACACGCAACCCATATACTAGTATTTAAAAAAGCATAGAAAGATAAGTTTCAAAGTAATTCACAAAAATAAAAGTACTTACATATCTTTGGAGGTTTTCGAAGGGTGCTGCTAGCCAGACATTGATTTCCGTAGATGATTAGTCAAGAAAAGTTAGAGTTACTTTTAAGCCCTAGTTAGAAGCGTTAAAAGTAGCTATTTCCCAATAAAGTACCAACTTCTGTCCAAGAGTAGGCCCAAATGTTTTTTTACCAAAAAATATTGGGGAGAGGGGGGAGTGCACAGTTAGCTACTAATAAGACATGTATTTATTTTTAAGCCACACTTTAAAATGTCTTTAGTCTTTAGCCACTATTTTAATAAATTTTTACTCGCCTAGATGAAAATACCCTTCTGCTCATAAAGTTCAGAACCTCCTTAACTTATGAGCTTGTTAGTGTAAGTTCATGACTAGTTGTCCTTAATTTATGAGCTTGTAAGTCTAAGTTTAGGACTACTTGTCCTTAAATTTTTAACTTGGAACTCTAAGTTTAGGACTACACGTCCTTAACGTTTGCTTGGAACTCGAAGTTCAGGACTACATGTACTTAACTTTTGCTTGGAACTCGAAGTTCAGAACTACCTGTACTTAATTTATGTGCTTGTAACTCTAAGTTAAGGACTAACTGTCCTTAATTTCTGTGCTTGTAACTCTAAGTTAAGGACCAAGTGTCCTTAATTTTTGAACTTCCAACTCTAAGTTCAGGACCAAGTGTCCTTAACTTATGAGCTTGCTATTGTAAGTTCAGGACACGCTGTCCTTAATTTATAAGCTTGTAATTTTAAGTTAAGGACTACTTGTCCTTAGTTTTTGAGCTTGTAACTCTATGTTCAGGACTACATGTTCTTAACTTCTGTGCTTATAACTCTAAGTTCAGGACTACATGTCCTTAATTTTTGTGCTTGTAACTCTAAGTTAAGGACCAAGTGTCCTTAATTTTTTAACTTCAAACTATTAAGTGGCAGGAAAATTTCTACTTTGGTCAAGAGAAAACAACTTGAAAATAAAAATTACTAATATCTACTTGCATATTCTCATCGAATTGCCAATCAAAGAGCTATATCAAAATATTACAAGATTGCATAATCTGGAGAATTTCAAATTGGAAATACGAGACACTTTTGGGGAAGATTGTTGGGATGTCAGTGATGTCGAGTTCCAATGTCATGACCCAAATTACCAACCTTAGGGATCGTGATGGCGCCTAACACCACACTTGCTAGGCAAGCCAATGTTAGAGTTCGCTCAACTATTTCCGTTAATTAATCATTTAAACAGGATAAAATAATTTTAAATTAAACTTTATCTAATGGCTTTCAATAAATAGTTCCAAATATAAAGTAATAAACAATCAATTAAACTGAGCCACGAACTAATTATATAAATAAACCTAGAACTACCTCAGGGTCTGGTATCACAATTCACGAACTACAAAAGAATACTACAAACACTTGGCTGAAAGAAATAATGTAACTGTTCTGAATGTAATAAAACAGAGTTTATGAAAATAGGAGAAAGACTCTCGGGATCTGCGAACGCCGGTAGATGTACCTCGTGTCTCCGAATAAATGAATAGCCGCTCTAAATATCTCTACTGCTGGCCGATACCTGGATCTGCACAAAAGAGTGCAGAGTGCAGAATATAGTATCAGTACAACCGACCCCATGTATTGAGTAAGTGCCGAGCCTAACCTCGACGAAGTAGTGATGAGGCTATGGCGGGGCATTAACAACATATAACTTGTGACCATAATATATATACAATAGCGAAATAAAATAATTCTACACGAACGAAAAAAAACTGAGACAATAAATATAAAGCAAGAAGGAATTCTAAAAAATTGATTAAGTACTGCAANAGCCGCCTTTTCCAGGCCTCAGCTATAACCAACTCTCAAATAATTTCCAAATTTCCAAACTTTAACTTTAAATAAAAATAGTGCCAAAAATATGAAAAGTAGTGAAAATAAAATAGTAAGTTTTCAAATCTTTGTTTTTCTTCGAAAATCAGTAAAAATATAAATGCTCTCCCCTATTGCTCCTTGTTGCGGCGTGCAACCCGCTCCCACCCGTCCACCCTTATTGCTCCTCCTTAAATATATCACCCTTATTACTCCTGTGGCGGTGTGCAACCCGATCCCACCTGTCCACCCTTATCACTCCTTGTTGCGGCGTGCAACCCGCTCCCACCAGACATCTCATATCAATTTATTCATAAATTTCACAATTCAGGACAAGCCTTTCACAATATTTTTGTTTCAACAAGTGCAAAACAGAAAACAGTATAGCTCGTAAGCTTTAACCAATATCATTCCATAATAAAATCAGCCAAAATATATGTAACCACCGTAATATTGTCAACCCAACTCAGTCTTTATATATACCATGATAGAATCAAGAGAACAACCAACATTTTTAACCCACTTACAACAACAATTGGGAATAAATCAATGAAACCAAATAACCACGTGAACCTTAACAATCACGAAACAGTTAAACTGCATTTCTCATAACTTCCTCAATATATATATATATATATATACACACCTCGTAAAAATAATGTCTAACCGCTTAACTGTTTTGTACCACAGGGGAACCAACTAAAACAACCAATACTCTTTTAAAAATAACCACAACAATATTTAACAACAAAATAAGAAGGCCAAGTAGTCATAGAAATAATAATGAACATAGAACAATTAAGACAAGAATCAATTAAGTTGGAAACGAGAAAGGGATCATGCTTAACAGGAAGTTTGGTGGTGCATAGATACTCATCACCTCACCTACACACCACATACATGTATTTCACATAGAAAACAAGTGGGGATTCCTATTCCCTCAAGTCAAAGTTAGACCAAACACTTACCTCAATTTTGTAGGCCACTTACTGCTCAATTATAGCTTTTCCTTTAGAATCTTGTTCTAACTTGCTCGAATTTAATCATAATTAACTCAATACCATCAATTTATGCTAAAGGAACTAACTTTATTGAAAAATATGACTTTTTCCTAAGTTTTCTCAAAAAAGTGAAAACCCGACCCCGCTTGGCCTAAACTCGGGGTCCGGACCAAATTACGTTTACCCACTCACCCGTGAACCCAAATATACTATTAGTTTCGAAGTCCGACCTCAATTTGATATAAAAGATTGATTTTTACAAAATTCCCTAATTCTACCCAAACCCTCAATTTCTAACTGGGGAACTTCAGC
>ML339764.1:0-49172 GCA_005239505.1 Nicotiana paniculata | reverse complement strand
CCCCAGATTTATATTTGCAATGCCCGTTTAGTCTTTATAGAAGACATAGTTGAGCGTGATCACCAACCAGTTGAGAAAGAGACCTGGGAGTCTGAGGAGGACATGCGGAGCAGATATCCGCACTTATTCAGCACTTCAGGTATGATTCTAGACCCGTTCGAGGATGAACATTTGTTTAAGAGGTGGAGAATGTAACGACCCGACCGGTTGTTTTGCATTATTGGACCCCCTTCCCCTAAATGAAACTTCCCACAGCAGGCTTATTGTGATTTATGACTTGCGGGGGCGGGTGGTCCGGGATTTGGAAGTGTTTAGAGCGATATTGGAACACTTGGTTCCTTCTGGTTAGCCTTTAAGGTCAAGTTTGACTTCGGTCAATATTTTGAGTAAACGACCTCGGAATCGAGTTTTGACGATTCCGGTAGCTTCATAGGATGATTTCGGACTTGGGCGTATGTTCGGAATGGATTTTGGATGACCCGGGAGCATTTCGGCGCCCAATATCGAAATGGGAGTTTCCTTAAGTTCATATTGTAGTTTGGGATGTGTTTTTGTGTTATCTAGGTTTGAACGGAATTCTGAGACCAGGAATAGTTCCGTTATGTCATTTACGACTTGCCTGCAAAATTTGGTGTCATTCCGAGTAGTATAGGTCAGTTCGACACATTGTTAGTGAATTTTAGAAACTTAAAGTTCCTAAGTTTGGTTCCAGGGGTTTTGAGGTGTGATTTTGAGTTTTAGCGTTGTTGTGGGTGTTCCGAAGGCTCGAGAGAGTCCATATTATGATTTAGGACTTGTTGGTATATTTGGACGGGGGTTCGGGTGGGCCCGGGTGCCTCTCAGGCACCAATCAAGGCCAAAAACCAGCTGAAACAGTTGCTGGTGCACCTGATCTGGTGTGAATGTAGGTGCAATTGCCCAGTCGCAGGTGCAGGACCGCTCCTGCGATCCCAACCTCGTAGGTGCGACCCTAGGTGGACTGCCCAGTTCTCGCGGGTGCGGACTCCTGCCCGCAGGTGCGATCCTAGGCCCCTTGCCCCTCTTCCGCAGGTGCGAGTCCTTTCTCGCAGGCACGAGACCGCAGGTGCGGTCGTCGAGTCGCAGGTGCGGAAACCCCTGTAGGCAGTAATGTCTTTAAATGCGGGATTATCCATTTTCACTCCATTTTCTTCCACCATAGACGATCTTGAGAGCTTGGAAAAGAGTCCCACGACCTAGCTACTAAAAGGTAAGTGAATTCTATCCTAAAGTTAGTTAATGCATGAATTCACAGTTGAATTTAACTACCTAATTAGTGAAAAATTAAGGATTTGGGTAGTGACCTAGGGCTTTCGAGAATTTAGAGAATTACCCGTGAATTGACTATAAATTCATAGAAAAATCACATATTAACAACCCTTAGGTTATGGGTGAGTGTTTTCTTCGAGAATTTTCAAAATCCGAGCATGCGGGCCCGGGGGTGGATTTAGGGATTTCTTCAAGAATGATGAATTGACTAAATAAGTAGGAGAATTCCATTCTTTGAGTATAATTTGATATATTTGTGTAACGTTTGATTAGTTTCGAGTCCTTGGGTGACGAGTTCGGAGTTTCGGGCGCCTTCTTGACCAGGGGAGTAGGTTCGACGCGAGGTGAATCTCCTTTCTAACCTTGTAAGAGGGCACTGTCCCCCTAGATGATTTTAATGGCTATGTGCTAATGTTTGTGGGGGCTACGTACGCACAAAGTGACGAGAGTCCGTACGTAGCGACTATTATTGTTATGTCTGGGTAGTTAGGCCTACACTATGCCTTGTGTTTTTCCTTGAAATAAACTACATGCTTAATGAATTAATGTTACATGCGGCTTGTTTCCCTGAGATCATGGAATTTGAGAAATTTTAAGGAATTGTTCACTGAAAAGTAATTTACAAAGAATAATGTGTGGATTGTGTGTGCATGTGACCGCTGTGTAATTTACATTCCGCGAGCGGAGTGTTATTTCCCCCACTCTCATGGGAGCGGGCCATAAGCCTCGGCGAGATTGAAAGATATATTATGGTTCGGGCCGTTCAATCCTCGGAAATGCAAAAATATGATCATTATGATGGCTCAGGCCGGTTGTCCTTATCCTGTATGCGCATGCTAAATTGTTAATGATTCTTTTATGGATATTGAGTGGACATATGTTTTTAAAAAAAAGGGAAAGATGAAGTAGTAATTGTATATTTACGTCCAGTATTTATTTGAATTACAATTATCTTTAATGTTTACTATTTTTATCATCCTTGTATGTCTGTTACTGATATTATATCTTGTTTAATCATTTTTGTTGGACCTTAGTGAGTGTCAAATCGACCTCTCACCACTACTTCTTTGAGGTTAGGCGGGATACTCACTGGGTGCATATTTTTTTATGTACTCATGCTACGCTTCTGTACTTAATTGTACAGGTTCTGAGGCTGGTGCATCTGGTTATCAGACCGGAGCTTGATTCTGATAATAGTTGGACCTGACTTCATGGTGAGCTGCTTCTCCTGACGATCCTCGGCAGCACCATGGAGTTTGTTTTGCTTATTTCCCGTCTATTTCTTTCAGATAGTGGGACTGTATATTATATCTTTTTTATATTCTGTTAATATGCCTATAGGACTTGTGCCACTAGTTCCTGGAACACACGTGGTAGTTATTATGGATTACGGGTCTGTTTATATATATTGGCTCACGCCTCCTTATAACCGCTTTTGATTAAAACTGGATAATTCCCCTTTTCGATTTATGTTTTAAGCTTTAAAAACTTGGTATATGTTGAAATGTTTAATCAAATAAGAAAGAACCCTTAGTAAATTGAGTGTTGGCTTGCCCGACCCCACTGTTGGGCGCCATCACGACCTGAGTCAGGTTTTTGGGTCGTGCCATTTTGTTTAATGTTTACTATTTTTCTATTTTATGTATAAAATGTGATGCTATATAAACCCCACTCATGAAACACCTTAAGGAGAGATTTTTGGAATCCCAATCCTTGCTACTGTTTTCACTACTCTCTTCTCTCTCACTCACTAACTCACTCACTCACTGCTACACTCAAACTCTCTAAGACTATTGAACAACCTCCTCCAATGCAAGCGCTGCTCGTAGCCTATTCTCGAGGATCTTGTGAACTCTGAAGCATCGGGGATTTGGGTTTTTTTGCTATTACACTCTGACTCTTTTGATTCTGCTACTGGCTAGTGTTTAAACTCTCACAATGTTTAAATTCTTTCCTTATTTCTACGCATGTATCTGAACTTATATGGGTATGGTTCAACTATGATAATGTTCAATTTTAATGTCATTCTGTGTTAGTTGAACATATGGGAACAATCTACTATTTGTGGTACGCTTCGGTATGATTTGCACTTTGTGATCTCTTATCTCCTAAGACTGGTTCTGTACCCTGTAGCATCTTAACATGTTAATTTTGGACTTTAATATTGTGGTTGTATGTTGTTTCTGCATATTGTGTTTAGATAATGCACTCTATGAAAACCCCCTTTTACTTGAATGAACCTTTTACTAAGTCCTGTGTATATTGGAGTGATTTTGTAATGCTGCCCCAAAATCTGTTCTAAACTTGTTTCATACTATTCTAGTTTCCTAAAAGACAAACACTCTATTATTTACTAGGACTTTGCTCCTAGGTCAACATGTTTTCCAGTATGCCTCGGTTCATTTGCTATTTTCTGTGATTGTCAATATGTGTACCCCTTCATTATGTCTAAATATTGATTAATATGGCATTAGGTTAGACTTAACTTAATTTAGACCATTAAATGTCAACTACTACAACCGATGTATGTTTGCAAACCTATTTCTTTCCCTTAATTCCTATGATGTATGTTTATATGGTACTTTGGCTATGTGAATTTGGCTGAATTTGCTGGCCTACTTGACTAGTTGTGCTATATGCTCATTCTGGGAATTTCTGTCCATTCCCTTTACCTGTTACTCTGGTATTCTGAATTCCTATTCTTAGCCAACTGAAAGCCAACACTACCTAGGTTCTTTCTTGGCTTCCCTAGTGAGAGCACTGCTCGGGGTCCAATTGAGGCCCTTATGAACTCTGACACACTAGGGGCTTGTCCCTAGTCATTCCTTTTAACCGCCAAAACTATCCCTAATGCTCTACTTCCCTATCATGTACTGTTTTTTTATGTTCGTTGCTCCAAGTGATGCAACACTTGGTACTGTGGCTCATTGAAAGGGGTCTGACTTCCCTATGGGCCTGTGATCGTGTGGTTCTTTGTTGAAGGCCTAAGTGTACTATGTCAGAAGTATTGAAGGCCCAACAAGGCTTGGTATTTAGTTGTTTGTTTAGGCCAACTATAGACCCGTCTATTTTCATGTAATATTACTACTTACTTATTAATTTGGGTCTGCAATTATATCTTTGTATAAATGATTGGGGTGCTAGTAAAGGGGATGGGGTTAAACTCTAATATTAATATGCGATGGGTAGATAACATGCCTATAGGATTGATTGGTGCACTTGCTCTATGGTATTCATTCTCTATGCACACTGTAGAAAGCATGCCATTAGGAAAAACACCCACACTTGCACTACTTGTTTATTAGTAAAGCATGAGCTCAAATGCCTCAATATCTTTGTTGCTATATGTTGTTAGAGAACCTGGCCATAGGAAATAAATATCGTTGAATTTTTTGTTAATTCGCATTACTGCAGCATATCCACTAGAGATCATGCCTATAGGACTCTAATCATGTCATTTGTTATTGTATTGCATATTTCACCTAGAGAATCTGCTTATAAGGTTTAACAATAAAATCAGGCTCCCAAATGTTAATCGTTAAAAATCCTGCCTATAGGATGCCACTGCTGCCTTAATAACTGGTAATGACGCCCTTTTTAACACGGTTCATCACTCACTTAGGCCATTATCAAGTGTATGAGTAATTCTGAGTTGCTACTCCCTCTATTACATAAATTACCTAGGGGCAACATGTATAGGACTAATAATTGAGGAATTTGCCTTCTCAATAATCAGTGTGTAACAACCTATGCAATCCTGTCTACGAATCTCACTGGTTCCTGAAACTGCTTGCGTGCATTGATGCCTATCACCTAGAAATCATGCCTATAGGGAGTTAAGTTCCTTAACCTCAAACCGCCTAACATGAAAATCTGCTTGGCATGCATTTGCTGTATAATTGTGGAGGCTAACTTGAGCATTTAACTGCCTATATGTGAAGTCCAACATGTTTTGTATGTCACCTAGTTTTGACATTTTCTGAGCAACCTAAGTAAAGTCTAGAACCATCTAAAATAGAGGTCCAATACATCCTGGACCATAGGTATGGGACGGGTAGTGCACGCATAAGGCACGACTTATAATTGAACTAGTGCACTTTTAGGTAACAACTTAAAGATAGTAATCTTGTAGCAGGAGATGATAGTCTGTGCCCGTTGAATAATACGAGTAAAGGTGTCTAATGGGTGGGCCGGGCCGGGCCGGGATAGGTAGAAGTTTTGTTGAACTGGACAGGTAATGGTACCGAGTCGGTTCTGGTTTATTCTTAACGGGTTCAGGTTAATCCAGGTAAAAACTAAACCGTATGGGTTAGGGGTTTAAGGGGCCGGGCCAAGCCGGCCGGGCCGGTTTACCGTATTTTTTTATTTTTATTTTAAATTTTTGTACAACTATTGTAATTTATATTAATATATAGTAAAATATATAAAGAAAACAATGAATATGGAAAAAATTGCACTTATAAATTGCAAGTGCAACATGTATTCAAATTTCAAAATTCATTTCTATGTTACAACTTACAAGTTACAAATCAAAAGGTTTACATTTGACAAGTAGTAAATTCAAAGGTTTTGCATTGCCCTTGTAAGTTCTTCATAATTAATATGAACTGATTGTCCTTCTTCTGGAGTGTTAAATTCAGATGGGTTACCATGTGTTAATATATCTCCAAGTTCCTCGTCTTCTGGGCTATCAACATCTTCACGTCCTTGATTTCTTCGTTCCGATCTAATCCAATCTCTGAAACATACTAAAACTTCCAAAGCATTTCTTAATGCACTCTCTGAGTCAACAATTGAAATTGGCACATTCAGCATGTCCCGAGCCATAGCGGAAAGAACATGAAATTGCTTTTCATTCTCACGCCACCATCCCAACACTGAAAATTCCTTTGTGTGAATCTCCTTTTGCTTCTGCAAGTAGAATTGAAGTTTATCAATGTTCCTGCTACTGGTTTGAGTTGTAGCAAATGTAGAAAAATATTAAAACTGTCAACTATTTCATCATCATACAAAGTAGTAGAACTTGAAGAAGTGGTACACTGCATAGTGGAATTAACATTGACTACATTATGAGCAACATCATCAACTATACTTGCATAATATGTATTTAATTTTTGTAAATTATCATTTAGATTGTTCATACAAGTAAAAATATCTGGGATTTCAATTGATCCAATCTCCATGTAAGTATATAAAGCATTGATTAATTTGTGACAATCAGCCATCTTAATAGAAGGATTTAAAATAGCTCCAATTAAGTAAATCTGAGGAATTGGAAAGAAATATTTTTTGAATTTGTCTTGCATTTCTTCAACATCAGCTGTATATTTTTCTTTCTTCTTAAATTCAAAGAGTAGAAAAGTAATTTAAGCTATATGTACTAAAGTCATTGTAACAGTAGGGTAGTATGCTCCAGAAAACTCAACAGTAACTATATAAAATGTATGTAAAAATTGAACAATNATTTCTTCAAGTGGTGGTTGCAAATGCATTTTTAATAATGAAATTGCGGCAGTATTGTTAGAAGCATTATCAAAAGACATACACAATACTTTTCTGTTAAGATTATAAAATTCAACAACTTCGCAAATAGTACTACTTATAAACAAAGCAGTATGAATCTGATCTTCATCATTTTAAAAGCGATAATACATTTTTGCATACAAAATAAATCATCTATCCAATGACATATAATTGTCAAATAATCATTTCCATTAATAGCATGGCCAATATCAAAAGTTAGACAAACTCTACAAGGAAGGTGCTCAAACAAATAACGTATGTATGTTCGATATTGTCCATGCAATCTAAAGATATCAGCTCTACAAGTACTTCTAGGGATACCTTTAAATAAAGGATTATAAATCCTTTGAATATACATAATAAGATATGATGAAGAAGCAAAAGAAAAAGGTAGACAACCCAAAGCAATTATTTTAGCTAACTCTTCACGATCCTTCATTTTATCATATTTCATAAGTCCTCCAGTAGTAGGTTAAGAGTTGTTTGATTTCCATCACCATCAGATCCCCATTCTATGGGATGATCAACTCTCATATGTCTACTAAGAGTCTCAGTCCCCCTAAATTTCCTCCAGTCAGATGTTTAAAATCAAGTTTACAAAGTTTGCATCTAACTCTGTCGTGTACCTTCAATTATCTCAAAAAAATTCCAAACCTTACTTCTTTTTCTACGATTAGTAGTAAGAGCCACATGTGGTCTACTACTAGTACCACGACCACCACCCCTTGTAGCAACACCAACACTACCAGCTCCAGCACTACTAGGTGTAACTGGTATCTTATCTTCCATTTCTAATTCATTATCTTCTATTCCAAAATCGTCTTGTAATTGTTCATAATCTATATTATCATTAGATGATGTTTCAGAAACATGTGTAAATGAGGTATTACTATTACTACAAGTACCGGATGATGAAGGACTACCTCTTTTTTTATTTCCCCTACTAGAAACTTTTTACACGCTCTTTTAGCAGCATTAAACATATTGTAAAAATTTAAGTATAAGTAAAAATTAAATATGCAAATAAAATATTAAAAAAGAGAAAGAGTTTGAGGGAGTGCACCGAATTCGCCAATAAATTGAGCACTTGATGATTATGCAATTCCAATGTTACCACGAAGAAACGTCAAGTATTTCAATTTTGAACTTGGTCAAACTTCAAAATCCGAATGATAAAATAACTTTTACGATAAATTAAATTCCAAAAAAAAAAGAGCCAAATAAATTTAGAAGATGAATTGAAGATTGGAGAATGAGAGAATGAGAGAAATTGAGATTGAGAAACGAGAGATGAGTGATGAAATGAAGAAAGGGGGGGGGGGTGTATTTATAGTTTTAGAAAAGGTTAATTTTGTAAATTGAAAAAGTATTAATTTTTAAAGAAAATAAGGCCCAAAAAAGGGCTATTAGTGCCAAGGTGACCGTTGGGCAATGGATCCCTGCCAAGATGACCGTTGCCCCTATTTTAATTGGGGCCCACACCTTTAAAAAAATAAAAAAATATAACCGTTGTACCGGTCCGGTTAACCCGGTAAAGTGTACTGTTCACTTTGACCGGGTTTGACCGGTCCGGTTAACCCGGTAAAGTGTACTGTTCACTTTGACCGGGTTTGACCGGTCCGGTTAACCGGTACCAAAAAATAAACGGACCAACCCCCTCTACCCCTCCTACCCAGCCCCACCCGGCCCCTTACATATCGGGCCGGTCCGATTTTAACCGGTCTGGGTCGGTCCGGTTCCGGGTCAACCCGATCCGTTAGACACCTTTAAATACGAGTAACACCCCATCACTTAGGACCCCCATCTTATTTCCCTTTCATTTTGAATCAAGTGTTTGTACTCATTTACTCAGAGTTTTTAAATAATAAAATTTCTTAAACTTTTTCTCTCTATACCTTCTCTTCGAGGTAATTTCGAGTCCTTACCCGATCTTTGGTTATCCAAACTAGTCAAACCTGAGTCATGTGTAAAATAGGTGCCCTAACGCACCTTAAAATCGTTAGGTGGCGACTTGTGATGACCCAAATGGTCATCTTGTGATTTAAGACTATATTCTGCTCGTTAGCCTTTAAAACCTTATTTTTACTCACCTCAATATGCGTGCATAGTCCGAGAGTAAATACGAAAAGCCTTTATGTGGAAATTTATGGAATAATAATTTTTGGGATTTAAAAATGATTTTTAGTTGACTTTGGTCAACGTTTTGAGTAAACAGACCCAGACCCGTATTCCGACGATCCTGGTGGGTCCATAATAAAATATGGGACTTGGATGTATGCTCGGAATCGAATTCCGAGATCCATAGCCCGAGAAATGAATTTTTGACCAAAATTGAATTTTAGAAAAATCTATGATTTTAAAGTATGTGCTTGCTTGATTTTGATGGTATCTGGCCCGTATGTTGGTTTCGGAGTCCGGTACAGGTCTGTTATGATATCTAAACCATGTCCATGAAATTTGGTGAGAAACAAATTCTATATGACGTGATTCAAACCTTTGGTTGAGAAAATAGTAACTTTAAGTGTTCTTGAGAACTTCAATGATTTTGATGCTAAATCCATAGTTTTAGGTGTTAGTTTTGCGATTTGATCGCACGAGCAAGTCCTTATGATGTTTTTAGACTTGTGTTCATGTTCTTTTTGGAGCCCCGAAGGCTCGGGTGAGTTTCGGATAGGCTACGGGGTGTTTCGGACTTAGATATTTCTGCTGTTCTGCTATTTCTAGTGCACAGGTAATTTGTGCTTCGCGATCGCGAAGCCACTCTCGTGATCGCGAAGTGTAAACTAGGCTGGGAGGAATTTTCTTCTTCGCGAACGCAAAGGGCTGGTCGTGAATGTGAATCATTGGGGGTGGTACCCTTCGCGAGCGCGATCAGCCTCCCGCGAACGCGATATGTTAAGGGACATGGGGAGGGGATCATGCTCTTCTACGCGAACGCATACATTGGGTCGCGAACGCAAAGGCTTGGGGGAAACTGCCTTACGTGAACGCGTATATAGGCTCGCGAACACGAAGGCCTTAGGCCGCTGTGCATCGCGATCGCGGCAGGCCTCTCGCGAACGCGATGAAGACCTGTCCAGTGTTTTAAAACCGACTTCAAAGACGGGATTTTTTCCATATTTCATATTTTATTCACTAGAACTCAACCTTGGTCGATTCTTGAAGTGAGAATTCAACACCAAATCATAGGTTCGTGTTCTTAAACTCATTCCTTTCAATTTCCATCAACACCCATTAGATTTCTAGTTCTAGATCTTATTCTTTAAGGGTAGAAATTAGGGACTTTAGGAGAATTGAGGATTTTTTAAATTTGGGAATTTAGACCTCGATTTGGGGTCGGACTCCGGAACTAATTACATATTCGGGCTTGGGGGTGAATGGGTAAACGGATTTTGATCCGAACCTCGAGTTTGGACCAAGCGGGTCCGGGGTCGGTTTTTGACCTTTTTTGGGGAAAATTCGGGAAATCTGTAGTTATTCATTAAAGTTGATTCCTTTAACGATAATTGATGGTATTAATATATTTGTGACTAGATACGAGTGGGTTGGAGATGAATTCTAAGGGAAAAGTGGTGCTTGAGCAGTGAGTGGCCTGCGAATCAAGGTAGCTGTTGTGTTTAACTTTGGCTTGAGGGAATAGGTATTGTGTGATTATTTGCTACGTGTTTGTTGTTGAATACGATGTATAGGTGAAGTGACGAGCACCTATGCATTGTGGTCGAGTCATAACATGTGAGTGAAATTCCATTCTTGCAAATTTTGTAGTCTTAAATCCTATTATCCATGCTTATTGTTGTTATTGAAATGTTGGGAGACTTATATCTGGTTCCACCGAGGTTGATAAATTTGTGAATATCGATTCAAGTTTGAGATGTTAAATTTTCAAATAAATCATTGATGAAATATTTATTTCTTTGTGAAACTTCTCTCTATCCGTTGTTATTGATTCTGTGAATTGTGAGGAGGAGTATAAACCACGAAGGGTGATGCCGTGCATGATTTATTTATATCGTAGGGAAGAGTGTAAAGCACGAAGTATGATGCCGTGCCATGATATGTGAGTGTTAATACACGAAGGGTAATGCCGTTCCATCATATGAGAGTGATAAAGCACGAAGGGTAATGCCGTGTATATTATGTGAGGTTTTATGCATGAAGGGTGATGTCGTGCCGTTCTACTTATATATTGGTGACGTTGAGAGTAAAAACACGAAGGGTGATACTTTGAAGTTTTTCCTTTGCTGTTTTAATTGGTTAATTCGTTGGGAGATTACTATTTAAATTGTATCTTTTCATTGTTTCTCACTCCTTATATTGTGATCCCCCATTAAATGTCCACTTCCTATTATTCCTGCTTTATTTCTTTGTTTACCGTTGTTGCCATTAGCATGATTATACTGTTCAGGTTTTATATGGTGTCTTGTCCTAGCCTCATCACTACTTCGCCAAGGTTAGGCTCGACAACTACCAGTACATGGGGTCGGTTGTACTGATGCTGCACTCTACACTTTCTGTGCAGATCCAGGTATTCGTCCGAGCTGATTTTGAGATAGTAGCTGACTTCTGCGCAGGAGACCCGAGGTAGATCTGCCGACGTCCGCAGATTCCTGGAGTCCCTTCCTTTATATTCATTTACTATTTTATTTAGTTCACAAACAGTTGTACATTTTCCTTTCAGCCAAATACTTGTAGTAAATTCTTAGCAGTCCGTGAGTTGTGACTCCAAATCATTGGTAGTTAGACATCAGTATTATTGCGTCCTATTATTTCCCGAATTTTTTCTTTTTATTTTGGTATCATGTGTTGAATGGTATTGGATCCTCATATAGTTTTAAATGTTGTAGACCTATAATGTTGGCTTGCCTAACAAGTGCAACGTTAGGCGCCATCACGGTCCCCACGGTGGGAATTCGGATCGTGACAAGTTGGTATCAGAGCACTTGGTTTCCTAGGTCTCACAATTCGAGGACAAGCTTAGTAGAGTCTGTGGGATCGGTACAGAGATGTCTGTACTTATCTCCCAGAGGCTATAAAGTTAAGAACAAGTTCACATTTATTCAACTTTGTCGTGCGATTCTTGTTATACCAATATTAACTGAACTCTTCTATTCTTATTCTCTAGTAGATGGAGAGAACACGTAGCACTTCTTCCGCTGATCAGCAACCGGATCCTCCAAAAGTAGCTCCTACAAGGGGCAGAGGATGAGGCCATTCCAGAGGCCGAGGCAGGGGCAAGGCTCAGCCCAGGGCCCAAACAGCAGCTCCAGTTGCATAGCCTCAGATAGATCTCGATGAGGAGGCTCCAGCTCAGACCATTCCGGCGGGACAAGCTCAGGTCCCAGAGGGGTTTATTGCTAGACTGGTGCTTCAGGATTCCTTGGTCCGACTAGTGGGCCTTATGGAGAATGTAGCCCAGACTGGCGCATTCCCTATGGCAGCAGACATATCTCAGGCTGGAGGAGGAGCCTTGACTCCTGCCACCCACACTCCGAAGCAGATGGCTCCCCAGTTTCAGACACCAGCAGCTCATCCAGTTGGGGTAGTTCAACCAGTTTTTGCAGAACCACCCGGTGATGGGACATCTATGTCCTCCGAGGCTTTGTGGAGATTGGATAAGCTTACTAAGGTTTCCCAGTCCATTTCAGCGGTGCCACTTCAGAGGACCCCTAATAGTACCTTGATAGCTACCATGAGGTTCTTCGGAACATGGGTATATTTGAGACCAATGGGGTCGATTTTTCTGCTTTCTAGATAACTGGTTCCGTCAAGAAACGGTGGAGAGATTATTTATCGACTAGACCAACTAGGTCATCTTCTCTTACTTGGGATCAATTATTACATCTCTTCTTGGAGAAGTTTCTGCCTATCACTACGAGAGAGGATCTTCGTGAACAGTTCGAGCGTTTCCAGCAGGGAAGCATGATTGTTACTTAGTATGAGACTCGTTTCGTGGATTTGGCCCTTCATGCTGTTCTTTTGCTTCCCACAGAGAGAGAGGGTGAGGAGATTTTTTGAGGGTCTTGCCCAGCCTATCATATTGCAGTTGGATAAGGAGACAGTAAGCGAGATCTCTTTCTCGGATACGGCCAATATGGCCCAGCGAGTTGAGATAGTTCTTGGATTGAGAGGTAAGGGGTCGGACAAGAGACCTCGCCATTCCGGTGGATTCATCGGTGCCTCATCTGGAGGCATGGGTACTTATGGTAGAGGCCATTATTCCAAGTCATTTCATTCAGCACTTCAGGCATCCCACGGATCCCCAGGTGGTCGTGGACCTTATATGCCTTATTCTGATCAGCCGGCTCCTATCAGTGCGCCTCCTCTTCAGAGTTTTCAGGGTGGCTATTCAGGTCGACAGGGTCACTTTGCCTTGCCAGCAGTCCCAACAGCCAAGGTCATGATATATTTGTGGTTATCCGAGGCACATTGCTAGATATTGTGCTCGCGCGTCGAGCAGTTCTCAATACCAGGGTTCTTGTGCCATGGTTCTGGCACTAACTGCCGCACCGCCTGCCCAGCCAGCCAGAGGTAGGGTCAGGTAGCCAGAGCTAGGGGACAAATTGTTAGAGGTGGAGGTCAGCCCGTTAGAGGTGGAGGTCCGCCTGTTAGAGGTAGTCCCATAGACATGGTTCAGGGTGAAGGGGCTCAGCCCTGATGTTATGCATTCCCAGCTAGACTTGAGGCGGAGTTCTCCGATGCTGTTATCATAGGTACTATTTCAGTTTGCAATAGAGATGCGTAAGTTCTGTTTGATCTGAGGTCTACTTACTCCTATGTGTCATCTTATTTTGCTTCATATTTGGTTGTGCCCCGTGATTCTTTGAGTGCCCCTGTCTATGTGTCCACGCCCGTCCCGTGGGGGATGCTATTGTCGTAGATCGTGTATATCGCTCGTGTGTGGTCGTTATTGGGATCTTGAGACCAAACTTTTGCTCCTTCATATGGTTGATTTCGATGTCATATTGGGCATGGATTGGCTGTCACCTTATTATGCATTGGACTGTCACACCAAGATAATGACATTAGCCTTGTCGGGGTTGCCTTGATTAGAGTGGAGAGGGACTCCTGGTCATTCCTCCAGTAGGTTTATTTCTTATATGAAGGCTCGGGCATGGTCAAGAAGGGGTGTTTGGCCTATTTGGCTCATGTTCGTGATTCTAGTGCTAAGGTTTCTTCTATGGATTCAGTGCCTGTTGTTCATGAGTTTCCCAAGGTGTTTCCTGCAGACTTGCCGGGGATGCCACCTGACAGGGATATTGACTTTTGCATTGATGTGGATCTAGGCACTCAGCCAATTTTTATTCCTCCATACCAGATGGCCCCACCAGAGTTGAAAAAATTGAAGGAACAGTTGCAAGATTTGCTTGATAAGGGCTTCATTAGACCTAGTGTTTCGCCTTGGGTTGCGCCGGTTTTGTTCGTGAAGAAAAAGGATGGATCTATGAGGATGTGTATAGATTATCGGCAGTTGAACAAATTCACCATCAAGAACAAGTATCCGTTGCCAAGGATTGATAATTTGTTTGATCAGCTTCAGGGTGCCAAGGTGTTTTCAAAGATTGATTTGAGATCTGGCTACCATCAGTTAAAGATTAGGTCATCCGATGTCCCTAAGACAGTTTTTTGGACGAGGTATGAGCACTATGAGTTTCTGGTGATGTCTTTTGGCTTGACCAATGCCCCCGCAACATTTACGGACTTGATGAACTGAGTATTCAAGCCTTACCTGGATTCATTTGTGATTGTGCTTATTGATGAAATTTTGATATACTCCCGCAGTCGGGAGGAGCATGAGCAGCACCTCCGTATAGTGCTCCAGACTTTGAGGGATTGCCAGTTGTATGCTAAATTTTTGAAGTACGAGTTTTCGTTGGATTCAGTCGCTTTTTTGGGTCACGTCGTATTAGCAACGGGTATTCAGGTGGATCCTAAGAATATTGAGGGAGTCAAGAACTGGCCTAGACCCTCTTCAGCTACGGAAATCATGAGCTTCTTGGGTTTGGCGGGTTATTACCGTCGGTTTGTGGAGGGGTTTTCATCTATAGCAGCCCCAATGACTAAGTTGACCCAGAAGGGTTCCCCATTCAGATGGTCGGACCAGTGTGAGGCGAGCTTTCAGAAGCTTAAGATAGCCTTGACTTCGACACCGGTGTTGGTATTTCCATCAGGTTCAGGATTTTACACGGTATATTGTGATGCCTCCCGTGTTGGGATCGGAGCGGTATTGATGCAAGAGGGAAAGGTCATTGCATATACATCTCGGCAGTTGAAAATTTATGAGAATAATTACCCTGTCCATGACTTAGAGTTGGCAGCCATTGTTCACGCGTTGAAGATTTGGAGACACTATATTTATAGCGTGCCGTGTGAGGTTTTCACGGATCATCACAACCTTCAATATTTATTCAAGAAAAAGGATCTCAATTTGAGGCAGAGGATATGGTTGGAGCTATTGAAAGACTATGATGTCACTATATTGTATCATCCGGGAAAAGCCAACATGGTGGCCGACGCATTGAGTAGGAAGGCAGTGAGTATGGTTAGCCTTGCGTTCATTCCAGTCGATGAGAGACCGCCTAGCTTCAGACATTCAGACTTTGGCCAATCAGTTTGTGAGGTTGGATATTCAGAGCCCAGTCGTGTTGTAGCTTATACGGTCGCTCGGTCTTCCTTGTTTGAGCGTATCAGAGATCGGCAGTATGATGACCCTCACTTGATGGTCCTTAGGGATACAGTTTGGCTTGGTGATGCCAAGCAAGTTACGATTGGAGATGACGATGTTTTGAGGATGCAAGGTCGTGTATGTGTGCCTAATGTTAATGGGATTTGTGTGTTGATCCTTGAGGAGCCTCACAGTTCTCAGTATTCTATACACCCGGGCGCTGCCAAGATTTACCAGGGCCTACGGCAACATTATTGGTAGAGGAGGATGAAAAAGGATATTGTTGCTTATGTAGCTCGGTTCTTGAATTGTCAACAGGTGAAGTATAAGCACCAGAGACCCGGTGGTTTGCTTCAACAGATGGAGATTCCTGAGTAGAAGTGGGAGCGTATCATTATGCACTTCGTTGTTGGACTCCAACGGGCTCAGAGGAAGTTCGACGTCGTGTGGGTTATTGTGGATAGACTGACTAAGTCAGTGCACTTCATTCCAGTGGCAACTACTTATTCTTCGGAGCGGTTGCCAGAGATTTATATTCGAGAGATCGTCCGTCTTCACGGTGTGCCCATGGCTATCATTTCTGATCGAGGTACACAGTTTACCTCGCACTTTTATAGGGCAGTTCAGCGTGAGTTTGGTACGCGGGTTGAGTTGAGAAAATCATTCCATCCTCAGACGGACGGGTAGTCTGAGCGTACTATTCAGATCTTAGAGGATATGCTCCATGCTTGTTTTATAGATTTCGGAGGATCGTGGGATCAGTTCTTGCCCCTCGCAGAGTTCGCCTATAATAACAGCTACCAGTCGAGGATTCATATGGCTCCCTATGAGGCGTTATACGGTAGACGGTGCAGGTCGCCAGTTGGGTGGTTTGAGCTGGGGGAGGCTCGATTATTGGGTACAGATTTAGTACAGGAGGCTTTGGACAAGGTCAAGATTATACAGGAACGACTTCGTACAAATTAGTCAAGGAAAAAGAGTTATGCCGACCATAGAGTTCGTGATGTGGAATTCATGGTCGGGGAGAGGATATTACTCCAGGTATCACCTATGAATGGTGTCATGAGATTTGGAAAGAAGGGAAAGTTGCGCCCTAGGAATATCGGGCCATTTGAGATCCTTGAGAGAGTGGGAGAGGTGGCTTATAGAATTGTGTTGCCTCCAGGGTTATCCTCAGTTTATCCAATGTTCCATGTGTCCATGCTCCGGAATTATCATGGTGACCCATCCCACGTATTGGACTTCAGTTCTGTCCAGTTGGACAAGGATCTGACTTTTGAGGAGGAGCCGATAGCCATTCTAGACCGGCAGGTTCGTCAGTTGAGGTCGAAGAGTTATCCTTCAGTTCCAGTGCAGTGGAGCGGTCAGCCTGTCAAGGCAGCTACTTGGGAGTCCGAGTCAGACATGCAGAGTAGATATCTCCACTTGTTCGCCAGTTCAGGTGCTTTTCTATGTCCGTTCGAGGATGAACATTTGTTTTAGAGGTGGAGATTGTGATGACCCAAAGGGTCATCTTGTGTTTTAAGACTCAATTCCGCGCTCGTTAGCCTTAAAAACCTTATTTTTACTCATCTCGATTTGCGTGCACAGTCCGAGAATAAATTCGGAAAGCCTTTATGTGGAAATTTATGAAATAATAATTGTTGAGATTTAAAAGTGATTTTTAGTTGACTTTGGTCAACGTTTTGAGTAAACGGACTCGGACCCGTGTTCCAACGGTCCCTATGGGTCCGTAATAAAATATAGGACTTGGGTGTATGCCCGAAATCGAATTCCGAGATCCATAGCTCGAGAAATGAATTTTTGACAAAAATTAAATTTCAGAAAAATCTATGGTTTTAAAGTATGTGCTTAATGCTTGATTTTGATGGTATCAGGCCCGTATTTTGGTTCTGGAGCCCGGTACAGGTCCGTTATGATATCTAAACCATGTTTTCTCTCAAATTTGGTGAGAAACGGAGTCTATATGACGTGATTCGAACCTTCGGTTGAGAAAATAGTAACTTTAAGTGTTCTTGAGAATTTCATTGATTTTGATGCCAAATCAGTAGTTTTAGGTGTTATTTTGGCAATTTGATCGCACGAGCACATCCGTATGACATTTTTAGACTTGTGTGCATGTTCGGTTTGGAGCCTCAAGGGCTCGACTGAGTTTCGGATAGGCTACGGGGCATTTCAGACTTAGACATTCTGTTGTTTTGCTGTTTCTGGTGCACAGGTAATTTGTGCTTCGCGATCGTGAAGTGTAAACTAGGCTGGGAGGAATTTTCTTCTTCGCGAACGCAAATCATTGGGGGTGGTACCCTTCGCGAACACGATCAGTCTCCCGCAAACGCGATATGTTAAGGGACCTAAGGGAGGGGATCATGCTCTTCTACGCGAACACGTCCATTAAGTCGCGAATGCGAAGGCTCGAGAGGAACTGCCTTACGCGAACACATAGATAGCCTCGCGAACGTTAAGGCCTTAGGCTGCTGTGCGTCGCGATCGCAATCTCGACAGGCCTCTCGCGAATGCGATGAAGGCCTGTCCAGTTTTTTAAAACATACTTCAAATATGGGATTTGTTCAAAATTTCATATTTTCTTCACTAGAACTCAACCTTGGGCGATTCTTGAAGTGATAATTCAACACCAAATCATAGATTCGTGTTCTTAAACTCATTTATTTCACTTTCCATCAACACCCATTAGATTTCTAGTCCTAGATCTTATTCTTTAAAGGTAGAAATTAGGGAATTTAGGAGAATTGGGGATTTTGTAAATTTGGGAATTTAGACCTCGATTTGGGGTCAGATTCCGGAACTAATTACATATTCGGGCTCGGGGGTGAATGGGTAAACGAATTTTGGTCTGAACTTCGAGTTTGGACCAAGCGGGCCCGGGGTCAATTTTTGACTTTTTTGGGAAAATTCAGGAAATCTGTAGTTATTCATTAAAGTTAATTCCTTTAGCGATAATTGATGGTATTAAGATATTTTTGACTAGATACGAGTGGGTTGGAGGTGAATTATAAGGGAAAAGTGGTGCTTGAGCAGTGAGTGGCCTGCGAATCGAGGTAAGTGTTATGTCTAACTTTGGCTTGATGGAGTAGGTATTGTGTGATTATTTGCTACGTGTTTTATTGTTGAATACGATGTATAGGTGAGGTGACGAGCACCAATGAGTTGTGGTCGAGTCATAGCATGCGAGTTAAATTCTATTCTTGCAAATTTTGTAGTCTTAAATCCTATTATCCATGCTTATTGTTGTTATTGAAATGTTGGGAGACTTATATCCGGTTCCACCGAGGTTGATAAATTTGTGAATATTTATTCAAGGTTGAGATGTTAAATTGTGAAATAAATCATTGATGAAATATTGATTTCTTTGTGAAACTTCTCTCTATCCGCTGTTATTGATTCTGTGAATTGTGTGGAGTGTTGATACCCAAGTTTTCTCTCATATATTTTTAAATATACATATACGCCTTCAAAATAGGGCATGAACATCGTCAAGTATTTTTCATAATTTTTCAAGGGTTTTAATCAATTTATTCATGTATTTTATTATATAAATGATAGTTAATTGCATTTCAAATAATTTTTATTATCATTTATCATTTAATTTTCATCATCTATATCCATATTAAGCTTTAAATATTTTTTATATATTTATTATAATTGTATTTTTGCATCCTTAGGCTAAAATTGCATAGTTTGTAATAATAGCCCATATATATTCAATAATTACATTATTTATACAAGAAAATGACTTCTTTTATTTTTATAATGTTAAGTAATTGTTTTAAATCATTTTCATGCACAAGTGATTTTTTTGCTTTTTATTAGTTATTTTTTATACATTATTTATTTATTAAATTGGGTATTTAAAATATAGCCCCTAAAAACTCAATTTCGGACTTATACACTACCCAATTACCCCAACCCAATACACCAGCCCAATACCCTAATACCCAATACCCAAATACCCATTAAACAAGACCTATACCCATCCAAAACACCTGACCCGACCTTCATAAATCACATCCGTTGATCAATCAATGGCTTGTATCACTCCACCCCCTTTTTAATTATAACCTACCCGTCCCATTTCACCCACTCCTCCGCCCTCAAACTCTTTCTTCTTCTTCTCCTATCAAACCCTAGCGCCGTCACTAAAAATCTCTCTGATTCTAACCCCAGGAATGAAATCAATCTATGATTCCTTACCTTATTTGGTCCTATCTCCTTAATGGCTACCCGATTTTGGTATTTCCTAATGGCTTGCTAAAATGGCAAGCAGATCTTGAGAGTTTCGAATCAAATCTGGTTCAAAATCCTTAACCTATTGTGTATTCCGTCCGTGTTCATCCCGTATTCTTTGTGAGTACGATTGTTTTACGTATCTCTTGTGGATTCTTACTTAACCCTAAAGGTTAGGGTTTCAGATTCTCTTTGATTCGAACCTAAACTGGTTCAAACTTTGATTTTTAGCATTACCTCGTCTATATTCACTTCATTATGCGTGGATCTTCCTATTCTTGTTAATTTCCTTTATTTTCCCTAAATTAGGGTTTTAGACCTGGTTCGATTCTGATTTTTCTTTTTGAACAACCTCCTGTCTATGTTCATTTTACTAAAATATTTGATTCCTTTCTTTCTTATCGATTTTATGGTTTACCTAAGATTAGATTTTCAGACCTTTTATTTTGGGACCATATCTAGTTCGATTATGTGTCCTTTGAGTATATTCCTGTTTATGTGCATTCTATGAAGCATGTGACTCATTGTCTTTTTGTTTCTGCCGATTTATGTGTTTTACCTAAAAATTAGGGTTTAAATCTTTCCTTCCTTACTGATTTTAAACATTTTTGTTCTTAGTATATAAATATAACTTTTCTTACTTCTGCTCAATATACCATGTTTCCTTTATTTTCTTACCTTATTTTCCTTGAAATTTACCGTTAATTGATATTTTCCTTATTTTAAATGTTACTCGCCTGATTACACGCTGTTATGCCCTGTTAATTGACTGAACTTTGATTTCAATTGATTTTATGATTAATTTCTTTCCTTACCTATATGTGTTTAATTACTTCCCTTATTTGTCTGTCTAATTGAGCACTATTTAAGCCCTTTCCCCTCTCCCTTTAGGACAGACTTGAAGTCTAATACTCTCATGGAAACTTAGATTCTTTACTCTAGTTCTCTTTGCTCATTGTTTATGGTCTTGGCCGGTTGAAAGCCAAGGCCAATTGATTCTGGACTTACTGTTGTGGCTACTTGCTTTCCTGCTTAAACGGTAAGCCCGAATCCCTTGTCATTTTATTCTCCATGTTTTTCATAATATGTGTTGCTCTACCAGCATGTTTAAATTTTGAGTACGATTCTGCCCTTATGCTTCTATGACTTTGTCTAATCCTATAGTTAATACTATTAATTTAAGATTAGTTAATTTGATTAATATGAATCCTCTTAAAAGCTGGCTTAATATTTAAACTTGTCCATGCACATTGTTTGTTAATCCTGCACCTGTTCTAAACTTTGCATTCCTTAAGATACTATCAACATGCAATTAGTTAACTTATCCTAACTTTGCATATATGTATTGTTACTTAATTCATGAGCCCTGCCAATTTGTTTGCTAACATGTCATGTGATAATCTGACTGTTTTGCCTAAATTGTTTCTATGATTAAGCGATGGTTTTCCTAAATGTCAGCATGCTCAGTTAGTATAATTAAGTCTCTTTGAAACTATGTAATTTACAAACCTTGCTTGTTTTGTTGAATGTAATTCTGTGTTCTGAACTTTGTTTCTTCTGAACTCAGCACTGTTTTAAAATATGTCCCTACCTCGTTTTGCTGTCACTCTTTTAAAACTTCCACTCTTAGTCCCTTAGGTTCTCAACCACCCAGTGTGAGCACTGCTCAGGGTCCATTTGAGGCTCCTGTGACCTCTGACACAATGGGAACTGATTACCGATCTCTTGTGAATCATCTTCTGAATATGTGGTTCTGATGTGAGCATTGACCTGGGTCCCTGAGGCCCTTGGGAACTTTGACACATTGGAAACCTGGTTCTATATGTGCTATGGGTGAATCACCCATTCTTGGATATGTTGTCCCTATGAAATGAGCCTCAAAGTTGATTGGTTTGAAGGCATGGTTTCCCAGGTTTATTTGGGCCTAATGAAGGCTCCATATAGTTTATCTTATTACTATTATGTATTTTATTCATTACTGTGGTTTGTAATAAGTTTGTAATGAACAGATTCTGGGATGTATACTAAAATTGGGAAGGGCCTTTATTTCTTTGGGCAATTCGGGTAGAAATCCTGCCAATAGGGTTTCATTTGTTCTGTTAATCTTGTTTTACATCATCTTTGTTAAAATCATGTGAATGCTGTACCATGCTTGCATATTAGAAATCCTTCATATAAGATTAAATTGCATTAGAAATCCTGCCTATAGGTTGCATTAACTTGTCCAACAAACATATGTTAGCAATCATGCCTATAGGACCTCAATGTTTGATTTAATTGTTTTTCTGGTAATATGTACAATTTCTGCCCATATTACTGCTCAATAGAGACCATGCCTATAGGTTTAAATTAGTTCAATAATAGATACCATGCCTATAGGACTAAAACCAGTTTCAAAACCTAGAAATCATGCCTATATGGTCAAAAGGAAATACAAAGCTATGAAACATGTCTATAAAGCTAAAATCATTTCTACCCTGGAAGTCATGTCCATAGTATAATAACCAACACACTCGTAGATATCATGCCTATAGGATTATACTAATTGGTTTTGAATACAATCGCCACTGTCAATCACATAGACAACATGCCTATAGGTCTTAACAACAATTCTGGATTCGAAACTGTGTTTCCTTACAGCCTAAAAGGCCCAGATATTACTGAATAAAATCAGTAGGCAAACAATAGGTCTGGACATTCGCTTTAACAAAACTGCTTCTATAAATCATTGCTTGCTTATTTCTCACATAGATATCCTACCTATAAGACTTTAAATTAAGCATGTCAATCAATCGCGTCCCCTTGTTATTTATGTGAGGAGGTCAATATGAGCCCATATTTTCTTGCTATCTGAAAGTCCTAATTGTTTTTGCTTGTCGCCTAGACTTTTACATTTTTGAGAAACATAGGCTGGGTCTAGAACTATCCCAAATGGAGGTCCTAATACCTCTATTTCCATAGGTAAGGGACGGGTAGTGCACGCATAGGAAACGAACTAGAACGCTTAAGTAACAAATTAAAGATAGTAATCGGGTAGTAGGAGATGATAGTCCGTGCGCTAAATACTATGAGTGGCACCCCGACTTGAGAGAGCTACAAAGTATTGCACGGGGTGATCCTATAGGCTAAAAAACTTAGGACCCCCATTCATGTTCTAAGATAAATTGAGTATTTTATTTGTCCAAATTGCTTTTTTTTTCCTTAGACTAATTCGCTTAATGTAAATTCGAGAGGGACCCACCGTTGTGGATCTCGAGGGGTGCATAACACCTTCCCCTCGAGGTAATTTGAGCCCTTACCCGATCTTTGGTAATGTAAACTAGTAATATGAGTTATCTGCTCTAGGTGCCCTAACGCACCTTAATCCGTTAGGTGGAGAATCTCTCAATTCCAATTCCTTACCCTCTCAAAATGAGTTGTCCCAAAAATGTCGAAACCCG
Source organism: Nicotiana paniculata (assembly GCA_005239505.1). NCBI lineage: Eukaryota > Viridiplantae > Streptophyta > Magnoliopsida > Solanales > Solanaceae > Nicotiana > Nicotiana paniculata. Next base: position 26,018 of record ML339764.1, on the reverse strand, counting down.
ATTTTGCGAGAAAAAAGGGAGCGCGACAGCATGGCGACTCTGCTGGAGATTTTTTTAGGCTCTTACCATAACGCTGTTTTGTGAATTAGTCTTTAAACATGTCTTTATTATTCCGTTAATAATTTCACACCCCTTCCCCTTCCCAATCTATGTGAATTTATTTTCTTATCTTCATTCATTTTTAATTTCTCTTCCCTGTTTAGTACTTTTTACTATGGAAACTGACTTGTCTCTTTGTTTTCGTTCTTAAATGCCTTTACAATAAATACCGCATTTTGTAATTTTTCATCGTGTAAATACTTGAAAATGTGTTATTTTCTTTTTGCATAAATCATGCTCAACATCATATTCCACTCGTGCGTAATTAATACCATAGCAACACTTGATGAGTGTCTGCGCTCTTCCTATATCACCCTTTTTGAATTTGGAAAGTCTTATTTGCGGTAAAACTAGTCGATTAGCGGTGTAGTCGACGGTTCCGTGCCTTTCCCCCTCAAGTTGTACGCTTGAGGGTACCAGTCTAGACCTCCATAGAAACCTTACTCTAATAATAACTGTACATGCATCATGGTCAAACCTAGCCTGGGTTAATATGTTGTCCGCATAATAACCCTTTAAGTAAAGTCTTTTCCAAAGTCCACCGGAGTTTCCATAATCCCAACGGACGCAACCACGATCTGTGCATTATTTGGAGAAATAAATGCCGATACGCTAATCGTTAATGTCTAAATAGTCGAATCCGGAAGGGGAAAGGGTCTAACCTTGTTTATTTTGCAGAAAATGAGGCACGAATTCCCCAGGTTTGGCATGGTCTGAGATATACCGCCGTATTGCTAGATTGGTGGGAGGACCTTCCGTCAAGTGACAAAAATCATGTGAAAAGGGTCCTCAGAAACTTACCTTCCTTATTAGACATCCAAACAAACAACATGTTGATTGAAGCTGCTACTATGTTCTGGGATGGAGAAAGGCCTGTATTCCGTTTTGGTAACATAGAAATGACTCCTCTTTTGGAGGAAATAAGGGGATTCGCTGGACTACCTTGGGCCAGTCCTGGTTTATTGGTATCGGAAAATTGCACCTCCAGGGGATTTCTGAAAATGATGGGCTTAAGAAAGAACGACGACTTGGTATGTTTGAAGAAGTCCTACATACCTTTTGACTTACTTTATGAACAATACAGACACAACAAACCTTACTGTATCTTTCATGACGAGTTCTCCATCACCTCCCTGGGTTGGATTCATTGTAGTGTTTTCGTGTTCATCGTCTGCTTTTTGGGTATGATAGTGTTTCCAAGCAAAATAAACAGGATTCACACCAGACTGGCCATGGTAACCAAATCCTTAATGGAGGGAATCGAGGGACAAACGGACACTATTGTTCCTATGATTATAGCAGAAATATATCGGGCTTTGGATCATTGCCAGAAAGGGTTCAAACATTTCGAGGGTTGTAATTTGCTGCTACAAATTTAGTTGCTGGAGCATATCCAAAGAGGCCAATACCGCCAAAAGTTTCCACGGAGACGTGGAATGATCAAATAGCTTTCCATCACCCCAAAAGAATGACCCTTATCCCAGACATGTTTGCTCAACCAGAGAATGATACATAATGGGTACAATTTTTTGACAATCTAACCGAGGACCAGGTTCATTGAATGTTCGAATGGTTCCCTATCGGTCAATTCATCATCAGATTCAGGGATTTTTCGCATCTGGTGTTGATCAAATTAAAGGGCATACACCTCTATGTTCCTATCAGGGTTATGAGACAAGCTGGTAGAAAACAAGTCATACCACGAGTCTCCAAAATGAGTCACTACAGAGCAGATTTACAAGATGATGACATCCCGTACAAATGTGAAGCTTAGCACATGTGGCATTTTAAGATCATTGTGGAAAGGGACACCATCGAGCCAGATCGATACCACGGAGGGCATGTGTAATTCTATCCATCATGGTTGGACAATAGCATTGCGGGAATAGTCAAGCCAGGAGCCGGTCAAGGGAACACGGTCATAAATGAAGTTGTTGAAGCACATGTGAACTATAATAGACTGCACAAAAGAGTTCACGAGTCCGAGGATGAGAATTCGGAACAACACAATATTGATATGGAGTCAATTAACGAATGGAGGGAAATGGCTACTAGGTCAACGGAAAGGCTGGAGTATTTAGAGCAGGGTTTAATGGAGTTGGAGGGGAAGATGCGGAAAAGAGTCATAGACTGCCAGAATTCCAAGGGTAACGAAGGAGGACATCTAGCAAGGGCATACCTGCTACTGGACATGCGCCCTAGGGAACCTGATCGACGGAGCCAAGAGAGGCAAGCCTGGAGAAGGTCCCTCTAGGACCAAGTAGATTAGGTTTATTTGTTTTAGAATCACTTTTATTATGTAATAAGGCAAACACCATTAATGACTTATTTATTTATTATCATTTTAGATTCGACTTATTTATTACGTTAATGAAATGAGATAGATATTGGCATTAAATTTCTCTAAATTTACTTGTCGCTAGGCCTAACTCGGGCACAATGAGGCTCCCAAATTAGGACGCGATTTACATTTCCGCAATGTGTGAATTCTTACTGACTTGGCTACCTTTTTATTTTTATTTCTTTTTGATTATTCCCATTCCCCAAGGTTGGTTCACGCATACTGGCATCATCAGCATATCACACCAGATCCAGAGGCCCTCCTCCTCCTCCCCCTCCAAGTAGTTCGAAAAACAAGAGAAAAAGTAAGATGGACGATATGAGTGACATCAGGAAAGACAACGCTACACATGCTGAGAATGTGGAAACTTTCGATGGTCAGAGTACTCCGACACCAAATGATTTGGTCTTACGGCTAGAACAGAAAATACTTGAATTTGCAAAGGGAGCTTGAGCAGGTCCAAAACTTAGATAACCTCTCCCTCACACTAAACGTCCCAGACATCAACCAATCTCCCCCATAAAACTCACAAATTTTCTTTGGATGCAGGAAAAGGTCATCATCATAGGCATCGTCTCAACAACACAACTACTATACACAAACACGTTGCCAACTAAGAATAATTCACTTTTACTCTTACATTTGCATAAGGCTAAGCACTGCCTTCCCTTTGCATGAGACTAAGCCCTATCTCAATCCTTGCATGAGGCTAAGCCCTGCCTCCCTATTTGCATAAGGCTAAGCACTGTATTCTCTTTGCATGAGGCTAATCCCTGCCTCTCTATTTACATAAGGCTAAGCACGACCTTCTCATTGCATGAGACTAATCCCTGTCATAATCCTTGCATGTGACTAAGCCCTATCTCAATTCTTGCACGAGGCTAAGCCCTGCCTCCCCATCTGTATAGACAAACGGACACTATTGTTCCTATGATTATAGCAGAAATATATCCCTATTTAAGTAAGGCTAGGGATTGCCTTCTCTTTGCATGAGACTAAGCCCTGTCTCAATCCTTGCATGAGGCTAAGCCCTGCCTCCCCATCTGTATAAGGCTAAGCATTGCCTTCTCTTTGCATGAGACTAACCCCTGCCTCCCTATTTTCATAAGGCTAGGGATTGCCTTCTCTTTGCATGAGACTAAGCCCTGTCTCAATCCTTGCATGAGGCTAAGCCCTGCCTCCCCATCTGTATAAGGCTAAGCATTGCCTTCTCTTTGCATGAGACTAAGCCCTGTCTCAATCCTTGCATGAGGCTAAGCCCTGCCTCCTCATCTGCATAAGGCGAAACATTGCCTTCTATTTGCATGAGACTAAGCTCTGTCTCAATTCCCGCATGAGGCTAAGCCCCGCCTCCACAACTGCATAAGGCTAAGCATTGCCTTCCCCTTGCATGAGACTAAGCTCTATCTCAAGTCTTGCATAAGGCTAAGCATTGCCTTCTCCTAGAATAGGAATAAAAACTGTGCCAAATCTTGTACGAGACTAAGCGCTGTCTCTCTTTGCATAAACACCGATATTGTCTATCCTAAGCCTTGCATTATTCTCTTCTCTCTGGGCTATGCTCTGGCCTCAACTCTACACAAGACTAAGCTTTGTCTTGTTGATTGCCTCTAGCATCATATCTCTGCACCTCATGGGCTGAAATATAGCCAACTTGTCCGAAGGCGTCATAGTATGAAGGAATCATCTTCATAGTCAGAAGACATCATGCCATGGCCTGAGGATCTCTCAATCTTGAACATCATTATTCAAAGGCATCATGGTTCGGAGGCACCATCTTCATGGCCCGAGAACATCATTTCATGGCATGCGAATCCCTTACCATACAATTCATGGCCCGGGACATCATGGTCTAAGGACGTCATCCTCACCATCCAAAAGACAGTCTTCATGGTCCGAAGGGAATTTGCATCATGTCTAAATGTACGCAATAATTTATACATATGTACTTGCAGTGCATTTCTGTAAATTTGCAGGTGGTCCGGAAAGTAACCGTTATCCTAACAGGAGCAATCCCCCTCCAGTTCCCATCCACATCCTTCAAAGTATCCCAAACATAACCATTCACCATCCGTTACCAAGTCTCATTTACCCATAACCGTTTTAAACTCCAATTAGCCCTACTTGGAACATTTTGTCCATTCTTGCAACAACTCCATTGGTTTACTCCATCATTGGATCGAGAACTACACACGACCTGATTCCTGTAAAACCAGGGATATATAGGCAGCTCAGAAGCCCGAGTGCGGCGTATATTCTTTCAAATCACCTTATTCGGTCAAAATTGGTCATCATTTCTTTATTCGACAACTCTTGCATCCTTCTCGGGTAAAGAGGGGCAATTGTTGATGCCCAATTTTCCCTCATATATTTTTAAATATACATATATACCTTCAAAATAGTGCATGAACATCATCAAGTATTTTTCATAATTCTTAAAGGTTTTTAATCAATTTATTCCTGTATTTTATTATATAAATTATTATTAATTGCATTTCAAATAATTTTTATGATGATTTATCATTTAATTTTCATCATCTATATCCGTTTTAAGCTTTAATATTTTTTATATATTTATTATAATTGTATTTTTGCACCCTTAGGCTAAAATTGCATATTTTGCAATAATAGCCCATATATATGCATAATTACATTATTTATACAAGAAAATGACTTTTTATATTTTTATAATATTAATTAATTATTTTAAATCATTTTCATGCACAAGTGATATTTTTGCTATTTATTAATTATTTTTTTATTAAATTGGGTATTTAAAATATAGCCCCTAAAAACTCAATTACGGACCTATACACTACCCAATTACCCAGCCCAATACCCCAATACCCAATACCCAAATACCCATTAACCCAACCCGTCCAAAACAATCGACCCAACCTTTTTAAATCACAGCCGTTGATCTCTGAAGATCAACGACTCGTACCACTCCACCCCTTTTTTAATTATAACCTACCCGTCTAACCCTAACACATCTCACCCACTCCGCCACCGTCAAACTCTCTCTTCTTCTTCTCCTCTCAAAACCCTAGTGCCGTCACTCAAAATCTTCCTGAATCTAACCCCAGGAATGGAATCAATCTATGATTCCTTACCTTATTTGGTCCTATCTCCTTACTGGCTACTCGGTTTTGGTATTTCCTAATGGCTTGCCTAAAATGGCAAGAAAATATTGAGATATTCGAACCAAATATGGTTCAAAATCCTTAACCTATTGTGTATTTCGTCTGTGTTCATCCCGTATTCTTTGTGAGTACGGTTGTTTTACGTATCTCTTGTGGATTCTTACTTAGCCCTAAAGGTTAGGGTTCAGATTCTCTTTGATTCAAACCTAAACTTGTTCAAACTTTGATTTTTAGCATTATCTCGTTTATATTCACTTCATTATGCGTGAATCTGCCTATTCTTGTTAATTTCCTTTATTTGCGCTAAATTAGGGTTTCAGACCTGGTTCGATTCTAATTTTTCTTTTTGAACAACCTCCTGTCTATGTTCATTTTCCTAAAATATTTGATTCTTTATCTTTATTTTTTATCGATTTTATAGTTTACCTAAGATTAGGGTTTCAGACATTTTATTTTGGGACCAGATCTGGTTCGATTATGTGTCCTTTGAGTATATTCATGTCTACGTGAATTCTATGAAGCATGTGACCCATTGTCTTTTTGTTTCTGCTGATTTATGTGTTTTACCTAAAACTTAGGGTTTAAATCTTTCCTTCCTTACTGATTTTAAACATTTTCCTTTTTCGTATATGACTAAAACTTTCCTTACTTCTGCTCAATATACCATGTTTCCTTTATTTTCTTACCTTATTTGCCTTGAAATTGATTGTTAATTGATATTTTCCTTATTTTAAATGTTACTCGCCTGATTACACGCTGTTATGCCCTATTAATTGACTGAGCTTTGATTTCAATTGATTTTATGATTAATTTTTTTCCTTACCTATATGTGTTTGATTACTTCCCTTATTTATCTGTCTAATTGAACACTATTTAAACCCTTTACCCTCTCCCCTTTAGGACAGAATCGATCTCTAGTACTCTCATGGAAACTTAGATTCTTTACTCTAATTCTCTTTGCTCATTGTTTCTGGTCTTGGCCAGTTGAAAGCCAAGGCCATTTGATTCTGTACTTACTGTTGTGGTTACTTGCTTTCCTGCTTAACTGGTAAGCCCGAATCCCTTGTCACTTTATTCACCATGTTTTTCATAATATGTGTTGCTCTACCAGCATGTTTAAATTCCGAGTATGATTCTTCCCTTATGCTTCTATGACTTTGTCTAATCCTATAGTTAATACTATTAATTTAAGATTAGTTATTTTGAACAATATGAATCCTCTTAAAAGTTGGCTTAATGTTTAAACTTGTCCATGCACATTGTTTGTTAATCCTGCACCTGTTCTGAACTTTGCATTCCTTAAGATACTATCAGCATGCAATTAGTTAACTTATCCTAACTTTGCAGATATGTATTGTTACTTAATTCATGAGCCCTATCAATTTGTTTGCTAACATGTCATGTGATAATCTGACAGTCTTGCCTAAATTGTTTCTGTGATTAAGCAATGGTTGTCCTAAATGTCATCATGCTCACTTAGTATAATTAGGTCTCTTTGAAACTATGTACTTTACAAACCTTGCTTGTTTTGCTGAATGTAATTTTGTGTTCTAAACTTTGTTTCTTCTGAACTAAACATTGTTTTAAAGTATGTCCCTACCTCGTTTTGCTGTCACTCTCTTAAAACTTCCACTCTTAGTCCCTTAGGTTCTCAACCACCTAGTGTGAGCAATAGTCAGGGTCCATGTGAGATTCCTGTGAACTTTGACAAACTGGGAACTGGTTACCAATCTCTTGTGAATCATCTTCTGAATATGTGGTTCTAGTGTGAGAATTGCCCTGGGTCCCTAAGTCCCTTGGGAGCTTTGACACACTCAACACCTGGTTCTAAATGTGATATGGGCGAATCATCCATTCTTGGCTATTCTGTCCTTATGAAATGAGCCTCAAAGTCTATTGGTTTGAAGCCCTGGTTTCCCAGGTTTATTTGGTTCTAATGAAGACTCCCTATGGTTTATCTTATTACTATTATGTAATTTATTCATTACTCTGGTTTGTAATAAGTTTGTAATGAACAGATTATGTGGTGTATAGTAAAATTGGGAAGGGCCTTTATTTTCTTTGGGCGTTTCGGGTAGAAATCCTGCCAATAGGGTTTTATTTGTTCTGTTAATCTTGTTTTACATCATCTTTGTTAAAATCATGTAAGTGTTGTACCATGCTTGCATATTAGAAATCCTGCCTATAGAATTAAATTGCATTAGAAATCCCGCCTGTAGGATTAAAATTGCTTTAGAAATCTTGCCTATAGGTTGCATTAACTTGTCTAACAAACACATGTAGCAATCATGACTATAAGACCTCAATGTTTGATCTATTTGTTTTTCTGGTAATATGTACAATTTCTGCCTGTATTTCTGCTCAAGAAAGGTTAAATTAATTCAATAATAGATACCATGCCTATAGGACTAAAACCAATTTCAAACCTAGAAATCATGCCTATATGGTCAAAAGGAAATACAAAGCTATGAAACATGTCTATAAAGCTAAAATCAATTTTACGCCTACAAGTCATGTCCATAGTATAATAACCAGCATACTAGTAGATATCATGCCTATAGGATTATACTAATTGGTTTTGAATACAATCGCCACTGTCAATCACTTAGACAACATGCCTATAGGTCTTAATAACAATTCTGGATTCGAAACTGTGATTCCTTACAGCCTGAAAAGCCCAGATATTACTGAATAAAATCAGTAGGCAAAAAATAGGTCTTGACATTCGCCTTAATGAAACTGCTTCTATAAATCACTGCTTGCTTATTTCTCACATAGATATCCTGCCTATAAGACTTTAAATTAAGCCTGTCAAGCAATATGAGCCCATATTTGCTAGCTATCTGAAAGTCCTAATTATTTTTGCTTGTCGCCTAGACTTTTACATTTTTGATCAATATAAGCTGGGTCTAGAACTATCCCAAATAGAGATCCTAGTACCTCTAGTGCCATAGGTAAGGGACAGGTAGTGCACACATAGGAAACAAACTAAAATCGACTAGAACACTTAAGTAGCAACTTAAAGATAGTAATCAGGTAGTAGGAGATGATAGTCCATTCGCTAAATACTATGAGTGGCACCCCGACTTGAGGGAGCTACAAAGTATTGCACGGGGTGATCCTATAGGCTAAGAAACTTAGGACCCCCCATTTCTGTTCTAAAATAAATCAAGTATTTTATTATTCCAAGTTGCTTTATTTTCCTTACACTAATTCTCTTAATGTAAGTTCGGCCGGGACCCACCGCTGTGGACCTCAAGGGGTGCCTAACACCTTCCCCTCGAGGTAATTTGAGCCCTTACCCGATCTCTGGTGATGTAAACTGGTAATATGAGTTATCTGCTCTAGTTTCCCTAATGCACCTTAATCCGTTAGGTGGCGGCTCTTTCAATTCCAATTCCTTACTCTTTCAAAAGGAGTTGTCCCAAAAATGTCGAAACCCGATTTCGCGAAAAAAGTGGGCGCGACATGGAGGAATGTAAAGCACGAAGGGTGATGTCGTGCATGATTTATTTATACAGTGAGGAAGAGTGTAAAGCACGAAGGGTGATGTCGTGCCATGATATGTGAGTGTTACTGCACGAAGGGTGATACCGTGCCATGATATAAGAGTGTTAAAGGACGAAGGGTGATGCCGTGTAGTTTTTCCTTTGCTGTTTTAATTGGTTAATTTGTTAGGATACTACTGTTTAAATTTTGTCTTTTCATTGTTTCTCACTTTTTATATTGTGATCCCCCATTAAATGTGACCTTCCCATTATTCCTGCTTTATTTCTTTGTTTACCGTTGTTGCCATTAGCATGACTATACTGTTCAAGTTTATGTGGTGTCTTGTCCTAGCCTTGTCATTACTTTGCCGAGGTTAGTATCGACACTTACCAATACATGTGGTTGGTTGTACTGATGTTGCACTCTGCACTTTCTGTGCATTTCCAGGTATCAGTCTGAGCTGATTTTGAGATAGTAGCTGACTTCCGCGCAGGAGACCCGAGGTAGATCTACCGACGTCCACAGATTCTTGGAGTCCCTTCCTTTATATTCATTTACTGTTTTATTAGTTCACAAACAGTTATACATTTTATTTTCAGCCAAATACTTGTAGTAAATTCTTAGTAGTCCCTGAGTTGTGACTCCAGATCATGGGTAGTTAGACATCAGTATAATTGCGCAGTATTATTTCCCGAAATTCTTCTTTTTATTTTTCTATCATGTGTTGAATGGTAGTGGATCCTCATATAGTTTTAAATGTTGTAGATCTCTAATGTTGGCTTGCCTAGCAAGTGCAGGGTTAGGTGCCATCACGGTCCCGACGGTGGGAATTCGGGTCATGACACAACTCTCCTATTTTAATACTTCCTTAAAAGAGTTGTCACATGTCAAAATCCGATTTCGTGAGAAAAAGAGGGGCGCAACAACATAAAGACTCTGCTGGGTGATATTTAGGCTCTTACCATAGCGAATTTGGCTTATATGAATTAGTCTTCTCTGATAAACGTGCTTCCTTTTTTTTATTTGCTGCCACATGCACACCCCGCTCCTATTTTCCTTCTATTGCTGCATGCACATCCCTACCTTATTCTCCCTTTATTTGAATTCATCGTAATATGTAAATCCCTTCCCTTCTACACCCTTCCTTGCTCAAATTGGCTATAACATGCGTATCCCTTTTTCTAGTCGTACTCCAAGTTTCTTTTAAAAATGATACATCATATATCTCCCTACCCATACTCCCTTGCTTACTTTATCGTATTTCCCTATATTACACAAGCTAACTTCTTCTTGTTTTTCTTTCTTTCTTTTTTTATGTCTTTTATGTTTCATCTCAATGATGTGCTTATTGCTTTCATATGCTTTATCAAGCAAATATTTGACAATGTTGTTATTATCTTTGCATAAAGCATATTCCACATAATATTCCACTCGTGCCCAATTAATACCATAGCAGCACTTGATGAGTGTCCGCGCTCTTCCGAAATTACCCTTTAAATTTGGAAAGGCTTATTTGCGGTAAAACTAGTCAATCAGCGGTGCAGTTGAAGATTCCGTGCCTTTCCCTCTCAAGTTGTCCACTTCAGTTATCAGTCTAGACCTTTCTAGAAAACCCACTCCAATATCAACTGTGCATGCATCATGTCAAACCTAGTATGGGTTAGAACGCTGTCCGCGTGATAACCTGCTAAGGCAAGACTTGTCCAAAGTCCGACGGGATTTCCATAATCCCAATGGACACTATCACCATATGTGTATTATTTGGAGAAAACATGCCGGTATACTGATCATTAACGTGTGAATAGTCAAATCCGGAGGGGGAAATCCGGAGGGGGAAAAAGCTAACTCTATTTGTTTTGCAGAAATGAGGCACGAAGTCCCCAGGTTTGGCATGGTTCAAACATCCCACCTTTGCTTTTTGATTGGTGGAAAAACCTCTCACCTAGTGACAAGTACCATGTGAAAATGGACCTCGGGGATTTACCCTCCTTATTGGACATTCAACCAAATAATGCATTGATTGAGGTTGCCACCATGTTTTGGGATGATAAGAGAGTTGTCTTCCATTTTGGTGACATAGAAATGACTCCTATGTTAGAGGAAATAGGAGGCTTCGCTGGGCTCCCATATGATAGTCCTGGTTTATTGGTACCGGAAAATCGCACTCCCCGAGGTTTCTTAAAAATGATGGGTTTCAAGAAAAATGATGAATTACTCTGTTTGAAGAAATCATACATACCATTTGAGTTCCTTTATGAACATACTGCCTTAGCCATGATGAACTTGCCATTACTTCTTTGGGTTGGACGCACTGCCGGATATTTGTATTCGTTGTCTGTTTTCTGGGGCTGCTGATATTTCCAATCAAGGGGGAAATGATCCAAACTCGCCAAGCTATGCTCACTAGGACTTTAATGGAGGGAATTGAGGGACAAACTTACACCATCGTTTCTATGATCTTGGCTGAGATATACCGGGCATTAGATCATTGCAAAAAAGGGTATGGGCACTTCAAGGGTTGCAATCTGTTGCTGGAGGTATGGTTATTAGAACATTTTCAGAGAGGTGAATATCGTCAAGAACTTCTACGACGACCACTGAATGACCACATAGCCTACCATCATCCAAAAATAATGACATTCATTCCAAATAGGTTTGCGCAACACGGAAGTGCTGTGAGCTAGGTGCGTTTCTTCAGCAATTTGACTGACGAAAAGGTGCATTGGATGTTCGAATGGTTCCCTAGTAGCGAATTCATCATCAGGTCAGGAGAAACCATTCATCTAGTATTGATCGGGTTAAGAGGAATCTATCCTTATGCTCCTATAAGGGTAATGAGGCAAGCTGGGAGAAAACAGGTTATACCTCGGGTTTCCAATATGGTCCGGTACAAAGAAGATTTTAAAGGGAACGCCATTCCATTCAAATTCTATGCACAACATATGTGGAATCAAAAGGTCATTGTGGAGAGAGATACCATCGAGCCAGATCGGTATCATGCCGGCCATGTGTACTTCTATCCATCATGGTTGGTAGATGATATATCGGGAGATGTTAAGCCAGGGATTAATCTGAAAAATAGGGTTATTGACGATGCTGCTGAAGCACAAGTCAAATATAGGATGTTGCGCAAGAGGGTTTTCGAGTCTGAAGCCAGGCATTTGGAACAACATAAAGTGGACATGGAAGGAATCAACGAATGGAAATAAATTGCTACTAAATCAACAAAGAGGTAGGAATATTTGGAGCAAGGCTTGATGGAGCTTGAGGGGAAGATGAGGAAAAGGATATCGGATTGTTAGAATGCAGAAGGCAACGAAGGAGGGCATCTAATCGCTAACTAAATCAATATAGAGGTTGGAATATTTGGAGAAAGGGTTGATGGATCTTGAGGGGAAAATAAGGAAAAGGATCCCGGATTGTCGGAATACATAAGGTAACGAAGGAGGGTATCTAGCAAAGGCTTATCTGCTGTTGGACATGCCCGACCTAGGGAACCTGATTGTGGAACCAAGAAGGCCAAGCATGGAGAAGGTCCCTCTGGGACCAAGTAGATTAGGAAACAATGTTTTACTGCTTTCTAGATTCGTTTGACTTTGATTGTAATAAGGAGAATTCCATTAATAACTTTTTTCTCATTATTGTCGTTTTAGTAGAGATTTGGTTCATTTTCACATTGATGAAATGACGCAGTTATTGGCATCAATTTTATCCAAATGTATATGTTTCTTAGGCCTACCTCGGGCATAACGAGGTCCCTCAAATTAGGACGCGAATTTATAATTCCACAATATATGTTTAAATATCGCAAACATCCTTCCAATACTCCCTACTGGCATGGTTACCTTTTGTTTTTATTTTCTTTTGTTTATTCCCATTCCCTAAGGTTGGTTCGTGCATACTGGCATCATAGACATATCATACCAGATCCAGAGGTCCTCCATTTCCTCCTCTACCAGGCGATCCCAAGAACAAAAGAAAAGCCAAAATGGACGATGTGAGCAGTAACAAGAAAGAAAATGCTCGTGCAGAGAATGTTGAAACTTCGGATGGTCGGAGTACTCCGGCATAGAACAATTTGGTCTTACCACTGGAACAGAAAATACTGGAGCTACAAGGAGAGCTTGAGCAGGTCCAGAACTTGACAAACCTTTCCCTCACCCTAAACGTTCCTGACATTAACCAACAAAATGCCCAAAACCTAGTACCACCCCAAAACACACAAAACCAACACCCGCAAAATCCTCCCGCACCTCATAAAAATTCTACACCTTCTCAAAATCCTAATCCTCCACAAGTATCTGCCCCTCCACAACTTCATCACCATCCAACCCAGTATCCACAAACCACCACCTATCACACTTCACAAAATACACCACAACCTACTCATGATCCCCAAAACTCAACCAACGACCACAACTATACCCAGATTCCCGGAGTCCATCAAAGCAACCTCATATATGTGGAAACCTTACACCACACCCCAAAATAGACCCTATACACATCTGAATCTTCTGAGAAGGACCTTCTCATCAAGAACATGGCAGAAGAACTCAAGAAACTTACTGGTAGAGTCCAAAGTGTTGAAGGTGGTAAAGGCATCGAGGGTTTAAATTATGAGGATTTGTGTATTCAGCCAGATGTAGAACTGCCAGAGGGTTACAAAACCTCCTAAGTTTGAAATGTTCGACGGGACTGGTAATCCGATGGTACATTTGAGAACGTATTGTGACAATCTTGTAGGGGTTGGAAAGGATGAAAGAATCCACATGAAGCTGTTCATGAGGAGCCTTACTGGAGACGCCATATCTTGGTAAATCAGTTAGAACCCAAAGAAATGGGTTAATTGGGTGAGCATGGCGTCAGATTTTATGGATCGGTTCAGGTTTAATACGAAAAATGCACCATACGTTTTCTACATTCAAAATCTTAAGAAGAAGCCAACAGAAACTTTCCGCGAGTATGCTACTCGGTGGAGGTCAGAAGCTGCAAAAGTAAGCCAGCACTAGTAGAAGAATAAATGAATAAGTTCTTTGTCCGAGCTCAGGATCTACGGTACAACGAGAGACTAATGGTTATTGAAAACCATAAATTTTCTAACATCATCAAATTGGGAGAAAGAATAGAGGAAGGGATTAAAAGCGGAATGGTGACAAATTTTGAAGTGCTCCAAGCTACAAACAAAGACTTATAGTCAGGTGATATCTCTAAAAAGAAAGAAGTAGGGGCAGTAATGGTGGCCCAAGGTCCAAAGTATCCTCTTACATACCAAACACCCCCATCCACATATCAACCTTCACCTCTCAGATACCAACAACGTGCCCCCACTTACCATACTTATAACACCCAGCCAACATACTACCATTCACCACCAGCCCGCTAAAACTACCAAAAACCTAGACCAAATTTTGACCGCAGACCACCCAGACAATACACCCCAATTGCTGAACCCATAGATCAACTGTACGAGAGACTGAAGGCTGCCGGTTATGTCACTCCCATTCCCGCTGTTGATATGGAAAATTCCTCCCAGTGGATTAATCTAAATAAGACATGTGCCTACTACTCAGGCATGACGGGTCATACTATTGATGAATGTCACACTTTGAATGATAAGATTTAGACATTGATTGACACCAAAGTTATACAAGCAAAAGAGGCTGAACCTAATGTCCGTAACAATCCTCTCCCAGATCACAGGGGCGAGGGAGTAAATGTGATAGAAAACAATGAAGAATGGGATCCGGAAGGGCCAATTGGACTCCTTCGTGAAGGGGATAATCCTAAAATACTTCTAGTCACTCTCACACCTATCGTGGTACAGATTCAGTCACTGATTGAGGTTAAGGTAGCCACACCAACTCCGTTTGAGGTTAAAGTGACAACACCCTCAACCACGCTAACTCCGTTTGAGGTTGAAGTGAAAACACCCTTCATCGTGACGGTAGCACCTACACCATCCTCTAAGTCTAACGCTATACCCTGGGACTATGCTGCGGAAGAAAGAAGGAAAGGAAAAGCAAACATAAAGGAAACAAGTGTAGTGCAAGGCATGAACATAACTGGTAGGGTTTATATGCCCAAACATTTGGGATGAACAACCAAAGAAGCCACTTCTAAGCCGCCTGTCATTGAGACTGACCTAGACAATCTTTGGAGAAAGGTGCAGGCAAGAGAATATTCTGTGGTTGATCATCTAAACAAAACCCCTGCTCCTGGAGAACTCCGAGGCGCATAGGAACCTTGATGAAAGTGTTGAACGAAGCCTATGTACCCAATAAAATTACCAGTGGGGAGATGGACAATACGGTAGGGCAAGTATTGGAAAACCACAAGATGACTTTTCACGAAGATGAACTGCCGCCGGAAGGAGTGAGTCACAATAGGGAATTGCATATCACAGTGCAGTTTAAGGACAAATTCATTGCCAAGGTCTTGATAGACGGGGGTTCAAGTCTCAACATCTGTCCATTAACTACTTTGAAGAGGTTGGGTAAGGTTCTGCATTAGATACGAGCGAGGAGTATGAACGTGAACGTATTCGATAGGTCCCAAAGGGCCATAATTGGGGAGACCAACCTCTGTTTATAGATGGGTCCGACCTGTTTTGATGTTGAATTTCAAGTGCTACATATCCGCCACATATAATATGTTGTTGGGACGACCTTGGATACATGCTGTTGTGGCTGTAGCCTCTACTCTGCATCAGGCTGTGAAGATCAAATGGAACCATCAGGAAGTAATAATCCATGAGGACAGATGTAATCCCATTTACACCAATCAAACTGTTCCAGTTGTCGATAATAGAAGAAAGATGGGTGGAGAAAAATGCCATCGCATCGAGCATGCCAATGCAATTGAGAGAGATAAATGGTGGAGCAGCAAGATTGAAAGCATATTAGCATGGACAGGGTGTGAACCTAGTAAGGGTCTCGGTAAGAATCTCTAGGGTATCACCAAACCAATACAACCAAAGCGTCATGACATAACCTTCGGGCTTGGGTGTAAGTACACCTGGCACGAGTATAACAATTGGTCGCCACCATGGCGTGGTCCTTACTACCCTCTTGAGCAGGCGATACCACATTTGAACCAGTCATTTCATCAAGCCGACATGATGTGGGGATCTGAAGAAGACGAAGTTCTAGATGGCATAAGGAATCTCTTCTTGGAAGATGACAACATGGACTGCAATGCAATAGTTGAGGAGGAGGAGGAGGAGGAGGAGGAGGGAGGCCTTGTCATTCAGACAACGGAGAAAGGAGTTGTTCTCAGGAATTGGACTGCTACACCATCAAGGGCCCGTCGAGTTCCTGGGTAGCCTGGCAATTAACATCATTTATTTTGAAAATAATATTTTTAAAATTTTTGTATGGGCATTTAAGACATTTTTAGTATTTTGTTTTTAAACGTATTTTTATTTGAAATAATTGTTCGGATCATTGAACTGCGTTTGTTTGACGTTTTAATATTTATCAATGGATTGATATTTTAGTATTTATTATTGTCCTTTACATTTTCTCTCTACAACGTTATTATTATTTATCCTGATGAACCTACGACTGTGACATGTAATGAGACAACACAACATAAGGATGGTGATTTAGAGGAACTAGAAGAGGATATAATACCTGAGAAAATTGTCTGAGAAGTGGAAAATTTTGAGATAAATCCTAAGTCCAATTTGGATGAGACTGAAATAGTCAATTTGGGAGATTCTGAAACAGTCAAGGAAACTCGTGTAAGCATTCACCTATCGCCGTCGGAGAAAGAAGAATACATCCATTTATTGAAGGAATATGAGGATATTTTTGCATGGTCCTATGATGATATGACCGATTTGAGCACGTCCATAGTGGCTCATAAACTACCTACCAACACTATGTGTCCGCCTGTAAAGCAGAAGCTTAGAAAGTTCAAACCAGATATGAGTCTGAAAATAAAAGAAGAAGTCACTAAACAGATCAAAGCTAAGGTTCTTAGAGTGGTTGAATATCCAACCTGGTTGGCTAACTTCGTGCCAGTTCCAAAGAAGGATGAGAAAGTCAGAGTATGTGTCGACTATCGGGATTTAAACAGAGCAAGTCACAAAGATGATTTCCCATTGCCCAATATACACATACTGATCGAAAACTGTGCCAAGCATGAACTCCAGTCTTTTGTGGATTGCTTCGCAGGATATCATCAAATCTGTATGGATGAAGAGGATGCTGAAAAGACAGCCTTTATTACGCCATGAGGAGTATATTGCTACAAAATGATGCCGTTTGGTCCGAAGAATGATGGAACCACTTATATGAGGGCCATGGCAACCATTTTACATGACATGATACACAAGGAGATAGAAGTGTACGTGGACGACATCATCATCAAATCCAAGAAGGGTACAAATCACATAACAGACTTGAGGAAATTCATTGATCGGCTTCGAAGGTATAATTTGAAATTAAATCCCGCAAAATGTGTTTTTGGGTCCCTGCTGGAAAGTTGTTAGTGGTCATCGTCAGCCGCCGAGGAATTGAGTTAGATCCGTCAAAGGTTAAGGCTATCCAAGATTTTCCACCTCCAAAGAACAAGAAAGATGTAATGAGTTTCTTAGGGCGTCTCAACTATATTAGCCGTTTCATAGCGCAATCAATTGTGATCTGTGAACCAATTTTAAAAATGTTGAAGAAGGATGCTGCAACAAGTTGGACTGGATAATATCAGAAAGCTTTTGATAAAATCAAGGAATATTTGTCCACACCACCAGTCCTGGTCCCACCGGAACCTGGGAGACCTCTCCTACTCTATTTGTCCGTACTAAATGGGGCTTTCGATTGTGTCTTGGGAGAACACGATGAGACAGGAAGGAAAGAACATGCGATATACTATCTGAGTAAGAAGTTCACACCCTACGAAGCATGATATTTTTTTGTTGGAATGCACCTGCTGTGCTCTAACATGGATAGCTCAAAAGTTGAGGCACTACTTTTTTACCTACACCACATATCTCATATCAAGGATCGATCCTCTAAAATACATTTTCCAGAAACCCATGCCTATAGGGGAGTTGGCAGGTACTATTGAGTGAGTTCGACATCATCTATGTAACTTAGAAGGAAGTAAATGGGCAAGCATTGGCGGATCATCTGGCAGAAAATCCCGTAGGCGGAGAATACGAACCACTGAAAACGTATTTTCCTGATGAAGAGGTATCATTTGTGGGAGAATATATCACCGAATTCTATGATGGTTGGAGAATGTTCTTTGATGGAGCTACAAATTTTAAAGGAGTGAGTATTGAAGCAATTTTAGTGTCAGAGACGGGTCAACACTATCCGGTATCTGCAAAACTCAGATTTTCGTGTACCAATAATATGGCAGAATATGAGGCTTGCATCTTGGGGCTCAAGTTGGCCATTGAAATGAACATTCAAGAATTGCTGGTAATGGGTGATTCAGACCTTTTGCTACATAAGGTTCTAGGAGAATGGGCTACAAAGAATACCAAAATATTGCCGTATCTGTACTATGTGCAAGAATTGATGAAGAGATTCACAAAGCTAGAGTTCAAACATGTTCCTAGGATCCAGTATGAGTTCGCAAATGCTCTGGCCACTCTATCTTCCATGATACAACACCCAGACACGAATTTCATCGATCCTATTCCAGTGTGGATCCATAATCAGCCAGCTTATTGTGCTCATGTTGAAGAAGAAACTTATGGGAATCCGTGGTTCCATGACATCAAAGAATACTTGGCAAAAGGAGAGTACCCGGAACATGCAAATCATACTAAAAAATGCACACTCCGAAGATTATCCAACTATCTCTTCCAAAGTGGAGGAATTCTGTACAGAAGGACTCCAGACCTGGGGTTATTACGGTGTGTTGACGCCAAGGAAACATCCAAATTTCTTTAAGAGATACATGACGGAACTTGCGAACCACACATGAATGGCTTTATTTTAGCTAAGACGATATTAAGAGCATGATATTTTTGGATGACTATGGAAACAGACTGCATCAGGTATGTTCAAAAGTGTCATTAATGCCAAGTGCATGCGGATATGATACGAGTGCTACCCAATGAACTCAATACAACAAGTGCACCTTGGCCTTTCTCCGCTTGGGGGATGGACGTTATCGGTCCAATCGAACCCGCTGCTTTAAATAGGCCTAGGTTAATTCTAGTGGCCATAGAATATTTCACAAAATGGGTTGAAGCCACACCTTACAAGGCTGTAACTAAGAAAGTCATTGCAAATTTCGTTAGGGATCGTATTGTTTGAAAATTCAGGATGCCAGAATCAATCATCACCGACAACACCACCAACCTTAACATTGATTTAATGTAATCTATGTGTGAAACCTTCAAGATCAAGCATAAGAATTCCACATCATACATGCCTTAAATGAATAGAGTGCTGGAAGCCGCCCACAAGAATATCAAGAAAATATTGAGGAAGATGGTAGATAACCACAAACAATGGCACGAGAAATTACCATTTTCCTTATTTGGATATCGTACCACAGTTTTCATATAGAGCGGGTCAACTCCCTATTTGCTGGTCTATGGTTTGCTATTATTCCCGCCGAAGTCGAAAAACCTTCTTTGAGAATCAACAAGAGGCTGAACTCAGTGATGAGGAATGGATACTAAGTCACTATGAACAATTGGCTCTCATTGATGGGAAAAGAATGAATGTAGTATGTCACGATCAACTTTACCAGAACAGAATATCCAGAGCTTTCAACAAAAGAGTCAGGCCTAGACAATTCACACCTGGGCAGTTGGTGCAGAAGCGGATCTTCCCGCATCAAATGAAGCCAAAGGGAAATTTTCATCAAATTGGCTAGGTCCCACATGGTAAACAGAGTACTAACAGGAGAAGCGCTCATACTTACAGAAATGGACGGAGAAGTTTGGCCAAAGCCTATCAACTCAGACGCATCCAAGAGATACTATGTTTATATTTTTTACAGTTCTTCTTCTGATATAACTGAACTACGCTCGAACTGATTCTCATTTAAGATGGGATACGTAGGCAACCTTGTGTGTTCGATACCATCTCAATAAAATCTTCATTTTTCCATGGTCAGAAATCGGGGCAGAATTTTGAGGACCCTCAAAATTCTGAAGCAAGTACAACCAAATTCGTCATATGCAAAACAGTCAGAGAATTGCTTTCAAACTGGGGTACCCTCAAAATTCTAAAGCAAGGAGGTCGCAATGGCTCTGAAATATGTCACAGTCATTGGTTCATCTAGCTTACTCGATATTGCCATATTTTTAAAATAATCACATTCATCAAAATGCATGCATAGTTTTATCAAAACTTTATTTCTACAAAAGCCAGATGTTACCCAGGGTAACTCAAACAGGATCTCAAGATAGGATTACAGGAAAAGAGGAGGACAAAGGCGCGAACCAACCTTCCCCGCAAAACTCACAATTTTTCTTTGGGTGCAGACACAATAAAACAATGATATCTGCAGACATATCAGGTCACTACTTTCAAGATAGAAAATTATCTGTCGCAACACATCTCCAGCTAAGAAATACTCTACTATCACTCATTGTTTTATAGCATGAGGCTAAGTCTTTGCATGGGACTAAGCACTGTCTCCTAATTGCATGAGACTAAGCATTGTCTCCTCCCTAATTGCATGAGGCTAAACATTACCTCCCTAATTGCATGAGACTAAGAACTGTCTCCTGTCTTTGCATGAGGCTAAGCACTGCCTCCCTAATTGCATAAGGCTAAGGATTGCCTTTTATTGCATGAGACTAAGTACTGTCTCCTAATCGCATGAGACTAAGCATTGTCTCCTGTTTTGCATGAGGCTAAGCATTACCTCCCTAATTGTATAAGGCTAAGCATTGCCTTTATTTGTATGAGACTAAGCACTGTCTCCTAATTGCGTGAGACTAAGCATTGTCTCCTCTTTTGCATGAGGCTAAGAAGTGCCCCCCTGATTGCATAAGGCTAAGAATTGCCTTTCATTGCATGAGACTAAGCACTGCCTCCTAATTGCATGAGACTAAGCACTGTCTCTTCTTCTTACATGAGGCTAAGAATTGTCTCCCTAATTGCATAAGGCTAAGCTCGACCTTTCCTTGCATCGAGACTAAGAATCTTCTCCTCTTCTTGAATCAGGATAAGCATTGCCTCTTTAATCGTCTAAGTCTAAGAATCGCCTTGTCCTTTCATAATACCAAATACTATCTCCATTATGCTATTTGAAACCCAACACTATTTTCTATTCGCCCGGGGCTAAGCACTGGACCCTATCTTAATTAATCAATGGCCCACAACCAACCAACCCTTTTTAAATAAATAACTCCTAACCCTAACCCTCATTCCCCCTTGCCTGCCGCCTCTGTATCCTCTCATCTCTCCTTCTCCTTCTTCAGAAACCCTAGCCGCCTCCCCCATCTTCTCCAAATCCGAGTAAATCATGGATTCCCTATGTGATTACTTGCCGTTTACGCGTTACCTCGTTATTACTTGCAAGATTATGGTGTTACATAGTACTTGCCCTAATTTTGGCAACTACCAGTCCCTAAATCGGATTCTACCGCCTTCAATATTTGAGATTTAGCCGATATTTCGTCTATATGCACTCTATATGGTCCAATTCAGTGAGATTTTTGACCATCTATACATCCCTTTTGAATTAGGGTTTGAAATTTTCCCTTAATTATTTACTGACTCTTGATTGATACTCTTCCTTTTCCATGTTTGACTAATTTTTCTTATTTCTGTTTAATCCATCGTGTTTTCCTCTTTTTTACTTTATTTTGCCCTAAGTCTTTCTCTAATTGATTTTTGTATGATATTTACCTTATTTTCTGTTGTATTCCCCATTTTAAGTGTTATTTGCATGACTTTTTTTCCTTATTCTCTGTTAATTTACTGAATTCCCTTGTTTTATGTATTATTTGCCCTAAAAATCGATTCTAATTGATTCTAGTATATGTTTTCTTGTTTTGTTTTAATGTTTACCGTGTTTCCTATTTTATGTATAAAAGGTGCTGCTATATAAACCCCTATCATGAAACCCCTTAGGGAGAGATTTTTGGAATCCCAATCCTTGCTACTGTTTTCACTACTCCCTTCTCACTCACTCACTCACTCACTCACTCACTCACTGTTACACTTAAACTCTCTAAGACTATTGAATAACCTCCTCCGGTGCAAGCTGTCACGACCTAAATTTCCAACCCTCGGGATCGTGATGGCGCCTAACACCATACTTGCTAGGCAAGCCAATGTTAGAGGGATTCAACATTTAAGATAATTAAAATATAATATGAAGTCTGATATTATCCAATAAATGAATCCAGAATAATATATGAGATAATGAACGAAACTCGAGCTAATACTAATATCTAGCTACCTAGGATTTGGAGTCACAATTCACGAACTACTAAAGATTACTACAAGTAATTGGCTGAAAGAAAATACATATGTCTGTTTTGAGCTAAGTAAAACAGTAAATGAATATATGGGAGAAGTCTCCAGGAATCTGCGAACGCCAACATATCTACCTCGTGTCTTCGTGCGAATAGTATCAACCAGTACTTCCACTTAGCTCTGGCCAGTACCTGGATCTGCACAAGAAGTTCAGAGTGCAGTATCTGTACAACCGACCTCATGTACTGGTAAGTGCCGAGCCTAACCTCGACAAAGTAGTGGCGAGGCTACAACGGGGAATTTATAACATAACATGGATACAACGTATAATAAAGCAAGAACTGAATAATAACAAATTAAACCGTACTTGCAACAAATAAATAAAACAAATCGATTAAATTCTCCAGATCTCAACTATAACCAATCCTCATGAAAATTTCCAAGTTTTAATTTAAAATAACCGTAAGTGCAGAATATGAAATGACAACAATAAAACAGTGAGTATTCCAGTCTTTATGTTTAAAATCAGTAAAACATGAATATCCAACCTTATTGCTCCTTTTTGCAGCGTGCAACCCGCTCTCACCTGTCCACCCTTATTGCTCCTCCCTATATATATCACCCTTATTTCTCCTGTTGCAGCGTGCAACCTGATCCCACCTGTCCACCCTTATCACTCCTTGTTTCAGCGTGCAACCCGCTCCCACCAGACAATCACATCTCTTTATTTTATAAAAAAAAAAAGATTTCACAATTTAGGTCAAAGCCTTTCACAATATTTATGTCTCAACAATTGTAAACAGAAAGTTGTACTATTCATAAACTTCATCAATTATCCTTTCACAATGAAACCAACCGGAATGTATTGTACAACACTGTCAACCAACTCAACCTTTTATGTACCAAAATGAAGCCAAGGGAATAACTAACACTTCCAGAATACTTGAAAGAATACTTCATAACAAGTTGCGAAAACAAGTACACATGGAGGTATCAAAATCATGAAGACAATCAAAAAAGGAATAAAATGAATTGAAAACGGGGAAAGGATCATGTTAAACAGACAATTTGGTGGTGCATAGATAATCGTCACCTCACCTATACACCACACACATGCAATTTCATATAGAATCTAAGTTGGGGATTCCTATTCCCTCGAGTCAAGGTTAAACCAAATACTTACCTGACAATTGGGCAGCAATGGCGTTTGCAAGCAACTTAAATGACAGAATCTCATAAGCCACGAGAAGACTCAAGGAAATCTTGATAGAATTCCCAGCCACGACATGGAACAATGTCTATAACAGGTACACCACCAAGCTACGAATAGAAGAAAACACCATTGCTCAATCAAAAGATGAAGATCGAGCCAGTTCTAGACGCTCCGAACCAGAAAGGAGAATAGGTAAGAATATGTACGATCCATATATGGGACCTTCAGAATGAGAAACTCGTTCCAGGTTTGAAAACACACGGTCGAAATATAGACCGTCAAATAGAGATACGAACTCATCCTCCTCAAGATCTAGAAAAGATTGGGAGGAATGGAACAGATGTAACGCAAGTGTCGGAGACTACAACTTCAATGTAAGTACTTATGAATTAATTACCATACTGAGAAACATGGGCGATAAAGTTCTATGGCCCAAAGAAATGAGATCGAATCCAAACAAAAGGAATCTAGACTTCTGGTGTGAATTCCATAACGATCATGGACACAGAACATCAGATTGCAGATTGTTGCAAGGTGAGGTAGAACAATTATTAAAGCAGGGCTATCTAACAGAACTGTTTAGTGTAAAAGGAAAACATGCATATATGAAGAACAAGCAAGAGCCCCTGAAACCACCATATCCAAAGAGAATAGTGAATGTGATACACGGAAGAGAGGAGGTGAACAGAGTAGTCTGCAAAAGAACAACAAAATTCACAATTACACACGGGAAGCGGATTCGTGAAGACATGGAAGTAGACAATATAACGTTCGACAATGCAGATGGCAACGAATTGTTGCTTCCTCATAACGACGCTCTAGTAATATCTCTACTCATACATGGCACTAATGTAAAAAGAGTGTTTATTGATCCAGGTAGCTCTGTCAACATTATTTTGTTGAGAGTTGTAGAAGAAATGCTACTGGAGGATCGAGTAATCCCAAAAGCACGAGCCTTATCTGGGTTTGAAAACTCTACGGTCATAACAAAAAGAGAAATTGAGCTTAGTACCTATGCAGAATGAGCAATCAAAAATACAAAATTTCAAGTCATTGACACCGATATGGCTTACAACGTAATCATGGGGAGACCATGGATCCATGACATGGAAGCAATACCGTTTACTTTACACCAGGTAATAAAATTGCCTTCCAAATGGGGAATTCAACAGATTCGAGGTGATCAGCAGACCTCAAGGAATATAAATTCAGTAGTACACTCAAACAAAAAAGAGGTCGCAGAAGAGTCAAAAGACGATGAAATCGCCCAATTAGGTACGGAAGAAGAAATTGGAACCCAAATAGGTATGGAAGAAGGAAGCCACGAGAAGATTAACCAAATCACCACAGAGGCAACATCAACACATACAGACATGGATTCCAGACCCGATGTCATTCAGGAGCCAGAAGAAGACGAGCATATTAAAAAGAACCATTGAGGAGCTCGAATCTATCCCACTGTTCGAGCAGAAGCCTGAGCAAAAAGTTCATATAGGCACGAGGCTAAGCCCCGCAAGAAGAGGTAAGTTAATTGAATATTTAAAAGCTAACTCAGATTGTTTCGCTTGGTCCCATTCAGATAAGACAGGTATACCTCCGGAAGTGATGACTCATAAACTAAATGAAGATCCATCCTTCGTGCCTACTGTCACACCTCCTTTTTCACCACCCCGGGGAGGGGTATAAGGGAGTTTTTTCAATTTAAGTGACAATCGACTTTTGGGATTTATTTTATTTATTCAGAGTCGCCACCCGAATTTTTTACGGTGTTCCGGGACACCTTTATTTATTAAAAATCCCAAAACCAAGGAATTTTGACTCTGCTTAAATTGTCTGCGAACCAGAAATCCGGGTAAGGAATTCTGTTAACCCGGGAGAAGGTGTTAGGCATTCCCGAGTTCCGTGCTTCTAGCACGGTCGCTTAATGACTAAACTTGGCCTAATTTATTCAATTACTGTTTTTATGCCTACGTGCATTTTTGTATTCTTTTCCACTTTTATTAATCCTTTTGTATTCAAAGGGTTCTTTTGAGACGGGTCACGTATGCGTAAACCCATAAAGTTTAAAATGCATCGAAAGTCATGTCACGTGAACGCGTACGCAATTTTCGACACTGAACTCATTTAATAAGGTGAATAGGGTGCGCAAGCGCATATTTTGTTTTGTTGTCAAAAAGAGACCGAAATCACGTCACGCGAGCGTGTACATAATTTCGATAATTTTAAGAAATTCATTCCTAAAGTGTCTCTATGAGTGTTCATTTTAATCTTTATTTGTGTTACGCAAACGTATACACAATTTGAGAAAAAGGTACATTTTTAGTTGTTTT